>CM039680.1:226243209-226443209 GCA_022537955.1 Schmidtea mediterranea
CTAACTCGAGTTTCTCTGTTTGATAATATAAAAACCTTTTGTTAAATAGTCCGGATTCGAAGTTGTTTATTTGTAATTTAGAGTTTCGAGAGTCATTTTAAGAGATCCGGCTATTTCTTTTTAAGGTCCAATGCGGACCCACCATTTGTAAAAGCTGGTCTCAAACCTTTTGATCAATACTATTAATCTAAAACCTTTAAACTTTAGGTTTCTAATAGAATAAATAGTCAATATTTTTCACAGTGGTACATTGTTTTTAATGTTTAGAAACCAAATCTCAATTCGATACAAAAAGAAACCAAAGGTATTTAAAGTTTTTAGGAACAATCAAAAATTAAAGAAAAAAATAAACATTTCACTACCAAATGTTCGACGCATATTTCCTCACACTCAGCTCAAAGTAGACGAAATACAAGTAATATCTCTTACCAAATCTCTTGTCTTATACAGAATATTAGAGTTCATAAAATCAGAGTTTTACTGGATTTGTGAAACGAACATTTCAATACACATGATGTTACTTGCGAACTGACATTTCCGAATCCTGGTTTAGCAGTTTGTTCTAGTTTTGAACATACAGGCTCACGACCAGGACCAATAAGTCATTTGACAATACCTTTAAGTGCAGACTAAAACAAATAATAAAAATAAATCATAAAAAACAAAAACATTATTTTAAAAATTTTCTGGCATGAAATTCGAAAATTATATTCAATAGCAAATAATTGAAAAAGGTAAAATTACATTGATAAGTTGTTCAGTGAATCGTTAATATATTTTTGTTTAGTAAAATCTTTTACAGCCTCATTAATTTGAAAAACTGGTCTTAATTATATTAAAATTGTTATCCCAACTTACTTTTATGATGTTGTTGTCAGAGGTGGATCTAGTGGAGGTGGTGGTTGGTTGCGTACCTCCCATATTTTGCTACATAAAAATAATTATCAATTCATGTAAAATATATGAGGTATTATTCAGACTTATCTCACAAATGTTTGTGTGTCATCTCTGCATCTGTGAAAGGGCATATAAAGATACTTTATAAATTATTATTAGTTTATATTATGGAATCTAGCAAAGAATTTAATCAATGCATCCTGTGATTTGGACTTAAACCACAACCAAAGTCAGACTTATCCAAATGGAGCCACAATAGGAGATCATTGAACCCATCTCTATCCAAAACAACCAACATATCTAGTCTTTTCCATCATTCCCCATCTCAGCAAAATTATGATATTGTTAGATCTGAGGAAAAAAATAGCACAAAATATTCTTTTAGAATTTCCGTACTGCTGCAACATGAGCATTTGAATTTTATATTTGGAAGAAAAAAAGTAGTCCTTTACAGCCAATTCTCATTGAAATATCCTGTTTTACAAAATGTATGTTCTATAAAGTCAGCATACATTTTATCAACATGGTATTCTACACGAAAAAGCACAATAAAATCGATAAAACACAAAAATGATAAAAGTGTAATATTAATTAAAAAATTTATAAAAATTCAAAAGTAATATTGATCGGGGGAAATTGGTATGGTTGAACACCAAATTGAGAGACGAGTCCAGAAATAATAATAAAAATTTAGTGAGGGGTCCTTAGAAAATGATATAAGATAAAAAAGGAAATTAATTAAGAAAAATTAATTACTAATGGGAAGCCCTAGTCAATGGGAAACCCGAGAGATGTGGAAAAGCCGAAAGCTGAGGAAAACCCGGCGCATAGACAGAATAGTATAGCAGGGTAAATTGGCCTAAACAACATTAAATGGGCGCCACTGAGTTACGAAGAGGTAATTATTTCGTAATTAGTAATTTAGTAATGGGCCAAACGTTGTTGACAAATGTCGGTCTGGAAAGTAATTATGGTTAATAATTTAATAATGTAGAAAATGTTGTTGACAATCGTCGGAAAACAGTCTGAGCAGGAGTATAAAAGAAAGAGGGAAAAACACTAAAGGACAGACATTATTAACCAGATACGAAAGAGCAGATATTATTAACTAGAGTGGATCGACGTGAACGAGCAGTAACTAGGTTAGTAGAGGAATCCAAATCCAAGTAAAAGTCAAAGTAATCTATCAGAAAGGGTGGTTCTCCCTTGGACAACCTACCATAAGATAATCAGAGTCATACGGTGGTTAAAAGGTGCAAATTAATTAGTGAAATTGTGATTACAAACATTGAAATAAAACAGATTGAGTTGTAACTGTGATAAAGTGCAAATAAAATTATTCTGTGTTGGGTTTGCTTATTTGATTGAAAAAGGACACGAGTAGTCAGAGGAAACCGACTTTCAATAATAATAACCGACAACTTTTCAGCAAAGTTTATTGTTACAGCTGTTACTTTCCACAAACTATTCTTTCGCTGTGCTTTGAAAATCAGTAAGACCCTTTTTGGATGTGAAATGAAACCGGCTAAGTGGAGTATGGAAACTGGAAAACCAATCTACATGTCATTTCTTCCCAATCTGAACAAGCAAGATCAAGTGACCAAGACGATTCGTATTTAAACAGTTACAGTAGAGAGAACTTTTTCAACTATAAATTGTATAATGAGATTTACACGATCCAGCATGAAAAGTGAACAAGCAGGTGATTTAGTATTGATGGCCTTCGACAAAAACTTATGGCTGTGCAAGAATTAAAGAAATTATACAATTTAAAAATCTATAATCTATAGAATTTATAATCTATAAAAGTCTATAAATTTTTAAAATTAAATTTATAGAAAAGTGAGCTTTTCTCCGCCCACCAATTTTAATTTTTTAATTAATAGTTATGTATGCCGTTAAAAGAATGTTTTAATGATTTAATAAACTTATTTTAAATTGTAAGTATCAAAAGGGTGCATTTCAAATTCCCTTCTAAACGGTATATATTCATCAGGAATTACAAAATTTGATATTCACAAATATTTCTTTCATTTATTAAAATAAGTGTAAAATACGAAAAGGATTTTGTGCTAACTAAAAACATATTTTTCTCTTAATGTCAGCCTTTTGGGACTTACATTTGGAGCATATTTCAATCTTTGTAAAACTATGACTGACAAAAACATTAGCCCCTTCTACCAAATTTTATGTTGGGATCCGAATCTGGTTGTTGTAATTTATGAATGAACAGTTGTCCCGTAAAAAAATAAAATTCGAGCAACTATTAAGATTAAATTATTTTTATATTTCATTACTTATAAATACAAATTTTTAATAAAGTTCTTTTCTATGCATAATTGTATATGTGAATGTGGAACGCGAAAGCGCTGGATTTTTAGGAATGAGATAATGTGAATTATAAGTGAAAAATATACAAATTTACATAAAATAAATAATTTTCAATAACTACAGTTTTATCTATAAACAAATCATAAATATTTAAGTATTTTAAAAATAATGTATTGACTAAATTAAATGGCAAATTGTTTTAATTTTGAATAACAATGAAAAATAAATACTGTTAAATGAACGATTTTTAAAGTCACTAAAATACATGTAAATATTCAAATTTTAAAAGAAATTTCTTGGTAATAAATAGCTGATGCTCTGTTATATCAACATATTAGGTAAGGATTAGTTTTATTATCTATATATTCCAAATTATTAACTTTAATTAAAATACATTTTTTATTAAACATCTTATAATTGTTTTATAGAAATTTAAAAGCTTTGAAATAAATAAAATTTATATATTTTTAATATATAAAAACTTATAAGAATTTAAGATTGTATTTCTTTATGGTATTTCATAAATTTATTAGTTCTTGTATAATTGTAGTTGCACATGAAATAAGTTTTGTGAATAATTAAAATTCACAATGTATTTGGAACGCCTAATGTTTTTAATTCAAACTTTGTAAAATTATAAATAAGCAAATTTTTAATTTCAAAATTACAATTGTTTTAAAATGAAAATTAAATGAAATACTGATATAAATATGTGATCAAAGTACGGACTGGTAGGAAACATAGGTCACGAAAAATCAATAATTTAATAAGAAAATTACAAAGTGCAAATGGCAGAAAATTAATAATTTTAATATAAAAAATGGTTATTGATAACTTAGTTTATGTGGGATTTGTTGATAAAAGTTTTGCAGGTTTTGCCAAACAATATAATTTATATGAATAAAATTTAACTTTTCTGACAAATCATTGATGTAAATGGGATGACTTGGTGCATTGTCAACTTTAAAATCTAGATTTTATTTTAAAAGTAAATTCTTAATCTCCATAGCCGCCCGCAGAAATAAATCCAGGGGGGCAAAACCAAAACAGAGATATAGAAATAAAGCTTGATACTTATTTTGTAGTAAAAAGTTGTGTTCTTTTATAGTTAAAATTAAAATAATAAAAATTGGACTGTTTCTACATTTATTTTTATTCATACAAAATATATAATGAGCCATATATATGTACATAGATGACTTATACAGATAAGAAAATACACAGCTTTGTTATACAAATAACTTATTCTATAAAAAATCTTTTGTTTAATGACAATAAATATGAATCCCTGGAGATTCTGGAGATATTAATATTACCCAATTAATTTGTTTTCCGCAACTTTGCCCTATTGTAGTAATTGTAGCTTTCTCCGATCTCGTCCGAAGGGCTCTATGATTTCTGAGTAAAATCCTTTTTCAATTAACTCATTTACTAAATTGCGATGTATGTACATCATACAGAGGCATCAAGTCTGCTTTCCGACATTGTCGAGTGCAGCCAAGTTTTAACTTTGCGCAGTGTGCTAAATGATCGTTCTGCGGTACAAGTAGTGGCCGGTATAATAAGACCAATACAATTTGCCCTGAATACTGACGGATAAAATAATTCTGCTGCCTTTAAAGCATCGAATACATTTGAAATTGATTCGCTAGCATCTTTATAAGTCTTATAATAATGATACCAGTAGTGGGATGTGTCACCGCTGGATCAACCCTCCCGTGGGGGGGGGTAAAATTTTTTTTCTAAGTCTAAAAGTACAAGAAATTTTAAAGTCAAAGCATACACACACAAAAATGCATGTGTTTTACAAAGAAAACATGTCTAAAAATCTCACCTATATGTGTGTATTGCTTAAATGTGATTGGCTAAATCCTGAAAATTTGATTCTCTTTATAAACATTGACAATTTCCAAAGTTGTCACAATTAATTCAAAAATTTATCAATTTATCAATTTCAAAAATTTGCAATATTCGAAAATGGAAAATTACAGTATTTTAAGACAGTTATTGGCCGAGGGAAATGGTAAATTTTTATTTTATTATTGATTAATTAAGGTACATTTAATTGGTTTGATGTGACCGAAAACGATAATCAAAATCAAGAAGTTATTTTAATCGAGGATTCGGATGATAGCGGTAAATTTATTTACTAAATTAATAAATTATAAAATACATTTAGGAAATGAACTAATTGTAATAAACGATACGTCGACAATTATTATCAATGATACTGAATAGGATGATATCAATCATGGTAAATTTTTTATTTTATTTTATTTTTTAAAACCATTTTAGTAGATTTGGACACCGTATATGAAACCGTTCCTGAAGATGCCCTCAATTCTGTGCAAGACAACTTTATTGATGATACCCTCATTTCTGTGGATGCCCCCGTTTCTGGGGAAGATGATATTTCTATGGATGTCACCGATGATACAGATGATACGGATAAATGTTAGTTTTTATTATTTTTTATAAATATTTTTAATAAAATATTATTATTATTATTATTATTATTATTATTATTATTAACATTTATTATTATTTAATCCATTTGGATTAAATAAAAACAAATATTAATAATTTCAATAATTGATGAAAAAACTTCTATTTATTGATGAAAACTTATATTTATTGATGAAAACATATTTATTAATGAAAAAATTTATAATTGATGAAAAAATTTATAATTGATAAAAACATATATTTATTGATGAAAACTTATATTTATCAATGAAAAAACTTATATTTATTGATGAAAACATATATTTATTGATGAAAACTTATATTTATTGATGAAAAAATTTATAATTGATGAAAACATATATTTATTGATGAAAAAACTTATATTGATGAAAAAATTTATTGAAAAATTATCGATATTTAAATTTTATATTTTTTAACAGGCAAATTATATCCAAAGTATTGCATCGCTTCAACATGTCATTCTCTAAAAGGTCATGGTGAAATGAAGCGATACTACGGTCAAAAATTCTATGGCATCAATTTTTTCATATGCCCTAAATGCGAGACTGCCCAGGATATAAAATATTTAGATTTTTATAAGGGGCACTCTACTCACTTAAATCAATTCACATTAAATAAAAAGGCGCTTTTACGAAAAATAAATAAACGAAAAAATAATAACAATAATGACAATAATAATAATAATAATAATAATATGTCGAGACATAACAACAACAATAATAATACGTCGAGACATAATAAACGACCCGCTGCAGATATTCAGTGTGTTCCCTATTAACTTAAAAGGGTTAAAATCATCATTAGCGATGATGAAGAAATCATCATTAGCGTTGATGAAGAAATCATCATTAGCGATAATAATAATCAAATAGGGGGTTCGATTAATGTCGATAATGAACCTGAAATAAGGTTAGATTTAAATGGGAGTCATAAAAGTATTAGATTCGATGTAGAACATGAGAATCTAATACAAATCTCATTAACAAATAAAATAGTTAATAGATTAAAATATGAAATAAACCAAATGGGGTCGGTAAAATTACAATTCGCCATTCTTATCCAATTCGAAAAAAATGGTGAAATAAAAGACAACTTTTTCAGTAATAAGGCAGAACTTTTCTTTGATAATTTTCTGCTTGATGGTATTACTAAATTAAATAATAAAATAGAACGATTCACATATTTAGGGAGCGGATGGCGGTTTGTTAAAATCAAAGAAATTGATTTTATATTAACAAAGTATTTGCCCATAAATAGACTAGCTGGCCATAGTTATATCCCAACACCGAGATCTTTATCTGGCAAAAAAGCTATAGTTAGCGTTCAAAACAATGACTATCATTGTTTTATATATAGTATATTAGCCCTTTTAAAACGTAGTGTTGTTCGCACCCATAGAAACAGAGTTTCTTATCAGAATTATTTGGACGAATTGAATTTTGACCCCCTTGAAGATTGTCCTATGAGACTATGTAATACTCCCAAGTTCGAAAGAAAGAACAAGGACTTAAAGCTCGCTATAAATGTTGACTTATAACGAAAAACCGACTGAAACTAGATGATATAAACTATATCCCCCATCATCCGCATTTAGATATAATTCACCGGTCCAAGGTTACTGACGGTACACCTATTTATTTACTTCTTTTGGAGGACGGTGATAATTATCACTATACTGCTGTTTTTGATTTAGATAAATTAATGAACTGCCATGCGACTACATCTTGCAATGTCTAAATCTCTGTTCATTGGTGTCCCCATTGTCTTAACGGCTTTAGATTAAAACCCGCATTTGACGCCCATGTTGCCTTGTGCATTAAAAATGCATTAAAAATGCATTAAAAATCACCCTTTATACTTTGCCTAAAAATAAATATTTAAAATTTTAAAATTTTGCAAAACCTATTACCCCGCCATTCGTAATTTATGCGGACTTTGAGTCAATTTTACCACTGGATATAAGGCATCATCAAATACATATGCCGATAGCAGCAGGTCTATTATTAATTAACAACTACACAAACACAAAACAATATTATAATTTATTGGCGATGATTGCGTTTTGGCGTTTTTAAAAAAGATTGATGAAATCGCTCTTTCGATTGTCTTGCCATATTACGAGGTTCATTGTCAAAAACCTATAAGACCACTATCTTTCAAGGAGGAACGAGAGTTCAAGGATTGTCGCACTTGTTATTTGTGTAAAAAGTTTATTAGGGATAAAGTTAAGGATCATTGTCATTTCTCAGGTAAGTATTTAGGGGCTGCTTGTATGAAGTGTAATGTTTCTCGACGAATCCAGAAACAATTACCTGTGGTTTTTCATAATTTGAGGAAATATGATCTCTATCATATTTTAAAGTATGGTCTAAATAATTTTTCTTCTTGGGAATTAAATATTATTCCGACCACTACTGAAAAATTTATCTCCCTCATCGCATACATTAATAAATTGCCTGTTCGTTTTATAGACAGCACGCAATTTGTTAATTCATCTTTAGCAAAAGCGGTTAAGACACTTACTGATTTGACTTTAACTGATTCTGTTTTTGATGGTGCAATTGTTAGAGCCAAGGATATTTTCCCTTATGACTTTGCGAAATCTCTTGAGGTTCTTGAATCGACGACTGAATTGCCTCCTATTTGGGGTTCTGTATCTGCTAATGAATACGCTACAGCCCAACAAATTTGGACATAGCAAAATTGCGAGACAATGCTAGATTACATGTTAACCTACTTAAAATTAGACGTATTTCTTCTTGCGGATTATTTTCAGCAATTTCGCGCAAAAGCAATTGCTTATAATACTCTAGAACCTCTTAATTTTTATGGAATTCCTGGTATGTCATGGGCGTCAGCTCTCATGACATTACAAGAACCCATAGAACTTTTGCAGGACATGGAAATGTTTAATTTCTACGAGGGAGGAATACGGGGTGGGTTAACATTTGTTAACAAACATTATGTCGCAAGTTCTGAGGATACAGAACTCTTGTATATAGATATAAATAATTTGTATGGTTGGGCACTTAGCCAATATCTTCCGTATGCTGATTTTGTTTGGGTGTATGATGGTTTGGATAATGTTTTGAGTGAATGTGCGAATGTTGTGGATATCGAAATCCTTCCATATGGATATACTATGGAAGTTGATATCGAGATTCCAGATAATTTACATGATTTTTTGAATGATTTTCCGATTGGGCCGGAAAAGATGTGTCCACCAAAATCAAAAGTTGAGAAGTTGATGCTCACGCATTGGCCTAAGAAGAACCATGTTCTTCATTGGCGACTTCTCAAGCTTTATCTTTCTCGGTGTAAAGGTTGTTAAAGTTCATCGCGCAATTAAATTCAAGCAAGCACAAAAACACAAAATTAAGAGCTCAAAGTACTAGCGAGCTATATAGGGACTTGTTTAAACTTTATAATAATAGTTTGTATGGAAAGTCAGTCGAAAACCTTAAAAAACGGATGAATTTAAGGCTATGCAATTCTGATGAAAAGATGATTGTATATGCCTCAAAACCGACTTTCAGAAAATCTATCGTAATTGATGATAATCTGATTGCTGCTCATCTGAATAAGGATTCGATATGTTTAGACAGGCCTAGTTACATCCGACAATCAGTTCTAGACCTGTCTAAACTTAGAATGTACGAACTACAGTATAAAGAAATAGCGAAATATCGCAATGAATTTAATTGCGAAATAAATATCGTTGCCGGCGACACTGATTCGTTTTTCCTTGAGGTTAAGAACTGTAAGCTAGACACTCTTTTGCCGGCAATGATAAGAGACAGCCTTTTAGATACATCGAATTATGACCCGACACATCCCTTATATTCGAGGAAATTAGATTCTGTGATAGGAAAATTTAAAGATGAAAGTAAAAGTCTCGGGTATAAGGAGTGGGTTTTCTTAAGACCCAAGTGCTATAGTCTTTTAGGTACAAAAGATTCAATGAGGGCTAAAGGGGTGAAGTTGTTGGGGACAGAGATTGAGCACCAGTCATATTTAGACTGTTTTAATAATGACACAATATTTACGGTGCCTCAAACTAGGATAGGGACGCGGAACCATCAATTATTCACATTTAAAAATAATATAATTGCGCTTACCAATAAAGACGATAAGCGTAATTGGGTGGGTAGAAATTCAAGTCTCGCATTATGGCACTATTTAGAAATCGATGCCATTGATGATGATCAAGTATCAAACAGCTATACTCACAGCCCAAACTATCAAAGCACGCACAGCCCAAGCTATGACAGCTCCTGCACCTGTTTCAGTAGAGACATTGATGATATAATTTTGTCAGACTAATTTATTTCAATATAATTTGTGATTTATTTGTTATTTTTTTTATTAATTTTATATGATTATTTGACAATTTGTTTTTTATTGTTAATAATAATGTATTTTTATTGTATTAATAACAATTTTATTTAGAATTTTTTATGAATCATAATTTATGTTCGAGGAAAAATAGATCTGTAAAGAAAAATTTGTTTTATTTATAATAATAATGTATTTTAATAATAAACATAATAATTTATTTAGAGTTTTTATTAGTATAATTAAATTAATAATTTTATTAGTATTAATAATAATCATAATTTATTTAGTGTTTTTATTAATAATAATTTTGTTTTTTATGTTCGAGGAAAAATGGATTTAGAAAGAAAGAAAAATATATATGTTTTATTGATAATAACGTATTGTTTTATGTGTTTTTTATTGTTGATAATAATTATGATAATAATTTTATTAGTATAGTAGTAATAATAATAATAATAATAATAATAATAATAATAATTTATTTTATTAGTAGAGCTTTTATTAGTATAGTAATAATAATAATGATAATAATGATAATAATAATAATAATAGTAATAATAATAGTAATAATAATAGTAATAATAATAGTAATAATAATAGTAATAATAATTAAAATAATAATAATGATAATAATAATAGTAATAATAATAGAAATAATAATTAAAATAATAATAATGATAATAATAATAGTAATAATAATAGTAATAATAATGATAATTTTATTAATAATAATAGTAATAAAAATAATTAAAATAAAAAATATGTATCAATTATATACTATTTATAAAAGTAAGTAGTACAATAATAATAAAAATAATATTTTTAAAAATAATAAATTTACAAAATATATACTACTTATAAAAGTAAGTAGACATAATATAAATTAATAATGATTAAAAATTCCGTGACCTTGAAAAAATATGTACGTTTCAACATAGAAAAAATTTTCTGTTTTTGGTCCAGCGGTGACATAGAAAATCATGTACTTTTCAACATAGAAAAAATTTTGAAAAAATTTCGAAAAATATTCTGTTTTTGGTCTAGCGGTGACATATAAAATAGTGTACTTTTCAACATAGAAAAAATTTTGAAATTTTTTTGAATGACCTTGACCTACTTTTAAATGACCTTGACCTACTTTTGAATGACCTTGAAAATTAATAATATTTTAAAAATAATAATATTTATAAAAAATAATAATAAAAATAATAATATTTCTAAAAAATAATAATAAAATAGAATAAAATTTACAAAATATATACTACTTATAAAAGTAAGTAGACATATTATAATTGAAAAATGATTAAAACCCATGACATTGAATTTTTTTGAATGACCTTGAATTTTTTTGATGAGTCATGGTCTTTGTTTCAATGACCTTGAATGAGTCATTGTCTTTGTTTAAAATTTTTTGTACTTTTAGTCTTAGAAAAAATTTTTTACCGGGGGGGGGGGGTTGGGGGAAGGGGTGTGTGGTCTAGCGGTGACATATCCATCTACTGATACCATGTTGCAGATTCTGCTTGGTAATTTTCAAAAAACGTAACATATTTGTTAAAAATACCATTGGTTATTCTTTCATATTACAAGAGACGAAATAATAGTTTCTGATATATATTCGGCGTCCATACGTTCTAATGGAACAAATCCTAGAAATTCTTCCAGTCAGCAAAATTCATTAGTGGGCATTCTATATATAAATCTTATTCCAATAGATAATTGGTCTATTCCAGATATATCACACGGTTCATCTGCAATGATTGAAAGAAATGGGCTTTTTGCATCTTCAATAATATTTTCTCTTAAAACATCATTACAAATTCCTATTAATTCATTTTGTACGCGATGTAAAATGTAAGTAGCGTTTGAAGGACAACTTTGTAAGTGATTACTCAAAATTGAATCTCCTGCGTCTATTCTAAACTGCAGTAGGTTATTGAATATTGCAGTTTTATCTGTCTTTCCCCGAAAAGGAATATTGTTTATTACACAAAATACAATTGTTTTTACAATTGGCAACAATTTTTTCCTATTATTTTCTATGGTCTGCTCTAGCACCGAATTCATCATTTCAGCAACATTGCTGCGCTTATTTTGTATAATCTGGCTAAAATTATTGGCTTTGTTAATTGATTCGCGATGCCACTTTGATTGTAGATGTAGTTTCGCACACTCATGAAATTTTTTATATTTTGTAAATTCTTTTAAAATAAGAGCACCTTGAATTCCTCTATCAACATGGGGTTTAAATAAGACACAAGTGCGACAAACAACACCTTTCAATTTTGCAGAATATGACATTTCTGGATAATCATTCAACCAGGTGTGTCGAAAAGTCTGAGAATTGTCCAAAGAATCGTTCTTGAAATCATAAGATGTTTCTGGTGTCCAAGGATGCTTCAACGCTTTAAAAATTATATCATCTGGTGTATGTGAATGATTTATAAAATTCCCTATGTCCAATTCGTGGTAAATTTTTGTGGTATTTTCTGGAGTACCCGCAGTAGATGCGAATGGTGTAGAATTAGAGGCTTCCATTGCATGCGTATCATTATTATCGAGTTTCGTATTATTGTTCGCAATTTTTGAATTGATACTACGAGCCGCTGTTCTTGAAAAAAATTCCGTATATCCATTTTCTAATCTAATAAAAAAATGAGGGTGTCAGATCTATTTAATGTAACATTTAAGACAAAAGATGCCAGATTTTACTTGTTTTTTTTCACGGAACAACATGCGCATAAGTTACGGAAGCAAGAATTATTTTTGCAACAATTTTGACAAATTTTTGATTGAACAACAAAAAAAACAGAAAAGCAAAAACAAATAATGAATAGTAATCTTAGGAAAAATAATTTTACGACTTCATATAAATTGGCGTGCTTAAGACAATAATTCTGTGTATGTGTGTGTGGAGAGCAGTGCCGCTTATTGTTATTATATAGGATCATTAATGCTATATACATAGGATCAAATATCTACAAATTTGATAAATTAAGACTTACTTTGCAAAGATTCAGTGAACCTAAGACGGACATTAGATTATAAAAATTTTTTCGAACATCGAAAAAAAAATCTTTTATAGTAGAATTAAGTAGAATTTTCTAATAATATTTTATGACCTTATATTTTATATTTAAATAATCTATTTTTTCCCCCTTAAAAACCGCGAATTAGTATTTATTTCCAGAAGCCAGGGGGCAACTGCCCCTCCCTTGACCCCATCGCGGGCGCCTGTTAATCTCTGAAATACAGCAGTTCTTGGCCCAACCTTCGAATACCGTTGCCTTCATCCTCTCCTTCCTATTTCATTTTCAGTGCATTTCCACCTTATTCTTGTTAACATTTTTATCGCTCGAGGATTCTAAGATAGGTATATCAGCACCGGTTTATGTTTAAAGTAGCCTTCCGAATTTATTTTAAAACGCTCTTTTACAACTTTATATCCGGATACAGGACTTCTGTTCACGAAGAATAAAAAATCTGGTGGGCATGCACTTCCAATATAACCCTGACTCATCTACATTGAAAATTTGATTCTCCGTAAAACTACCTTCAATTATTATTAGTTTTAGTTTTTCGATAAACTTCATCTCTGCTAGAATATCCGCATTCTCGACTTCTTTTTTCGATTTCAAGAAAATTAGAATCATTGGTGGATTCTGGATTACTTCTTTTAAGCTCCTGAATTAATAAATAAGCATTTTTGAATGATTTGCTGACTCAGGTATCTTATTTTGGGTCTTATAGTCTATTCATGTGCACAGCAAGCATTCCATTTTCATCATGATTGGATTGCGGATTATTGTTATGGACATCTATATTGAACTCGAATTTGAACTTCCGAATTAGCTCAATTTTCCGATTTTGCAATTCTAGCAATCTTTTCTCTATTATCTTTATCTTTTAACTATCGACAATTTTTTCTCAATTGCCAGCTTATTTTTTGATGCTTAAGTCAGTTTTAGGTTGTTTCGCTTTGGGGTCAGAATTAATTAGTGAAAACAATTACAATTCAATAAAAAATTCAATTTGCAGAATCAAATGACTTGTTTTTACCACAATCGAATTACCTTAACAAAATGAAAACAATAACATTTAGTTCACCTTTTGTAGATTTTGTAAAAATTTAAAATTTAAAAATTATTTTTAAAAATACACCTACATAAAATAAATATTCATCATACGACTCAATTAAAATTGGGTTCTCAATGTAACTGTTCCAATCAGGATTGTCAGGAGTTCTTGTGGAATAACCTTTTGAATTTATCCGGATATTCGATAAATTCAAACATTATATTAATGTCCTGACAAAGTCACTATAAAAATATTTTTGAATTTCTTTTGTTTAAGTTACTTTTTCTGATATTGAAATTTTTGCTGAGTAGCTTTAACCTGATCAGGGCGTAACCATGCATATTTGAACCGGTAAAGTTTTTTATTAGTTTTTTCTGTAGTAAGTTTTGAAGCATAAAAATTCTGTTTTAACATTTTTTATTTTTGTTATTATCATGCTGATATTTTCAAAATCGATTTTGTTATATTTTAATGTGATTAGTGCTGATTATTTTATATTACTTTTTTATTGTTTTGATTTATTTGTTATGTTCAGTTAATATTTTATCAGTTTAGTTTGTGTCGAAAATGTTATTTTAATGGCCAAAAAACAGAAATGGTTAAACGCCTGATTTTCGTTGAAAATTTAAGGTTAAGTTATATTTAAGTATTTATAATGAACAAAAAATAACGATAAGACCGGATGACAGTCAAAATCAAGATTCCAAAGTATATTTAGTTAGTTCAGGCTAGAATTAACTTGTAATGGTAAGGTTTGAGTTTCGGTCATCTAAACAATATTAATCATATAGTAGTTGTGACAAAACTATATTGAGAATATCTAGGTTGAATGACTTATAAAAATAATTCATGCTTGAGCCTAAATTGTACATATTCGTTAAAAATTCCAATACAAAATACCCATTGACCCTAATTTTTCCCACACAAAAACCAGGGATGGGAAAACTGATTATTGATATGATTGACTTTAATTTTTCGTATTTTTGCGAGATCGACTTCCAAAATGGGCTAAATTAAAAAAAAATAAAATTTTAAATAACGCGTTTATTAATATTATATTAAATAGATAGATTGTGTTTACTATTTTGTGTAATAGACACATTTTATTGATATATATTTTGTGCAGTTGTAAATTAGCTAGTTGTAATGACTCATAAAATCCTTAAGAAACGCAAATTTCTTTACTTATACGGAATATCCAATTGTTCATGTTTTCTCACGTTGTGTCCAAAAAAGTAAAAATTTCATACAAAAGATTTAGAAATCTTTTAAAAAGCTTCCTTGGCTGAGCCACCTTACATGCTGAAAAGGAAGTAAATATTCATATTTAGAGTCATTGTCTTCAAGTTGACTACTACATAGACGCATGTTTAAACTTCGCACTCTTATCGAACTATCAATTTTTACTGCCACATCCATAATAAAATTAACATTCAATATTTTTGCACAAGCCATTATTATGAATTATGCAATGAAATGACATGGAATCTGGGAAATGTTCATTTTGTTTGCAAAGGGTTAAAAATCCATAATTCTTACCAATAATTGAAGGTGCTACATCAGTAGATATAGTAACAACTATGCAAATGACATAAAAGTTGCCACCTCTTGAGTAGTAGGAAGTGTCCCTTCCACCACAGTACCTCCCATGGAAAATATCTAGGTCAAATCCAAATTTTATGTAGGTCACTAACAAATATATAAAAATTTTAACACACACACACTTTCCTAGGAAGCCAATCAAAATTAATTAGGTCATGAAAAATTTTTCTAAGTATTTTAAAACAGTCAAATTTTTGAAAAATTTATGTAAGTCAGCACAGATACTTGGGAAATTTTATATATACATGGAAAAATAATCCACACACAAGATATTTTTAAATTTCCATTACTAAAAGAGTATTTACTTTATCAACAAATAAACTTTTTATATACATTAGGATATTAACATGTTTCAACTTTCCCATGGGTAAAATTTTCCAAACTCAAAAATTTTCCAAAACTTAAAATCCATACAAGTTTTGATATTCCGCCCTGCACCACTGTGGCCATAGGCCGCCCGCCCCTAGGTGTTGCAAGTATGTTAACAAAAGATGCACCTCCTGCACCTGTTATAACTCAGGCTCCAAAACGTAAAAAACATCGATTATCGTATATAAACAACAACAATATATGAGCAAATATAAACGTATATAAACAAAATATAAAAAACAATATATAAACAAAATTGAATTGTGTATATTTGAAAGGCTATCATCTCAAGCGGTAATTGAGTATGGAGCATTTGAAGAAGTATTTCACGTGAATTCTCTTACAGATTGTAGAAATGATGTAGAATTTTATTTTAATGGTTCTCAAACTGAATATCTGGATTTGAATGATACTTTATTAACTGTTCAAATAAAAGTCATAGATAAAGATAGAAAACTTTTACCTGAAGTTTCAGATGTAACACTAAACAATTTCTTGTTCATACCCTTTTTAAGGATACAATACTTGGTTTTAACAATATCAAGATTGAAGGTGGTAACAACACGTATATTCACAAAGCTCTAATTGAAACTTTTAAATTATAATTCTGATACTAATAATACCTGTCTTGCTACTATGGGTTATGGAAGTGATGACAGTAGAAAGACTTGGATTAAAAACTCTAGATTATTCACGATGTGTTCATCTTTACAACTTGATTTCATAGACCAGCCAAAATATTTACTTCCATATGTTAATGTTCATTTGCGTTTAAAAAGATCTGATTCAGCACTATTATTAACTTCTACAACAGCGAAACCAATTTGTCAAAAAGTTGATGCAAAATTATTTGTAAGACGAGTTCGAGTAGATCCGTCAGTATTAGCAGGTCATCAAATCGGTCTCTATTCTAAACACGCGATTTATCCAATAAAAACCAAAGAAATGTTTTTATTTGCAATCGGTCAAAGTGTATCCTCTTTCTATAAGGAACAAATATTTAGAGATAAAAGAATGCTTAATTTTATACTTGTTACTTTTTAATCCGAAACTCAATATAATGGATCATTGACAACATCAAGTTCAATATTCAAGCATTTTAATGTCACTTCTCTCTTTATAAAAACAGATTATCGCGAAACGTATTCAGGATTTTGAGAATGATAATTATGGTACTACATATATGTAATCTATTGTGAGAAATATGGTTAATTTGGATATAAATTAAATTGTTGAATATCTTTTGAAAATTTTAAATCAAAATACGCCTTTAAATTTGTTTTGGCTCCGGATTTTGATTTGAATCAAAGTCAATTACCTCAAAATGGAAATGTACGACTGGATATCAAATTATCAAGTGCGACAAAAAAAATAGTGCATGTCGTAATATATGGAGTTTTTGAAATTGAAGTACAAATTACTTCAAATCAAATAGTATTAGTTTAAATATTACTGATATGAACATTGTATGTTAACTATCTAGATTGTCACGGAGTAAGTCTTTTGTTTGTTGATTTAATTATTGATGAAGTTCCTTTCAGATTAATCAAATCGGAACTCTGTTATTAAAAAATGAAATTTTTAGCATATATCCGCTGGATAATGTACCATATTTACATAATAATCAAGCCATAATCGTCAATACTCAACCATCTCATCTCCGTGGTGAGCATTCAATTGTTATACGGCAATACCTCACTCCGTGCGGTTAATTGGTTCCGCCAATATGCTGCACTAATTGGACTATGTAATCTATGGGAAAAATTGTAATTTGTTCCAATTTTTTTTAATACATATCGATACATTATCAATGTTTTCAAGTTCAAAATAAATAAAAAATGTCAAGAATTAATAATATTATGATATGAATGAAATAAAACCAAATAAATAATTTAAAAGTATTTATTATGCGTTACAATACAGAAGCACTCGCAAATTCGAGCTAAAAAAATATTTTATTTTTTAGTTTCAAAAAATTGTAGGATCGATCTATGTTTGTTTAACTTCTTTGGTTTTTTTTTCAAACAACTCTCTGTAGCAACGAATTAAACTACCAATGTTTCGGCGAACATCAATGCTGCGTTCAAAATTAGGATAAACTTACATGATATGTTCTGAAAGCTTATTGGCCATGTTAATAATTTTTGAAAGTTCTTCAGTTGATAATTCCTTTGTTGGCGTATCAACTGCAACTGCGTTATCTAAGTCACTGTCCCTTTTTTCGAATGCTCGTTGTTCTTCCACAATAAGAAGATTTTCATTGTCCAATTCATTCGTATTTGAATTGATGCACTCTATCACATTGGCAGAATCAATTTCACTTAAACCTAGGTCTCTTCTAATTTCTACTATGTCATGACTAACCTCAGAAAAATGAGTCTCAAAGCCTACAAAATCATTTGCGCAATGCTGCAAAATGTTTTCAAACTGCCCTCAGATTGCTGGCAGTAATTTCGTGCCAAGCTTCGCAAATATTTTCAATAACATTTCTGATGTTGTAACTCTTTCAAAATTCAGTTAAAGTTGGAGCATTTTCTCCTGACGTTGCTTTTATAGCTTGCGAAAACGTTCGGCGTAACAATAGGCTTTGAATGTTGCAATGACACCTTAATCCATTGGTTGAATTAATGAGGTAGTATTTGGGGAAGAAAAATTATTTTTATATGTTCATTTAAATCAGAGCCCAGTTGGATGACCTGGTGCGTTATCTAAAATCAATAAAATATTATAATCTAAGCCATCTTCTTTGCAATAACGCTCTGTTGCAGGAAAAAATAATTTTGAAACCAATCTTCAAATAAACTTATTGTCACCCATGCTTTTTTATTTGCACGCCATAATACAGGAAGCGTATTTTTAGAGAAACCTTTAAGTGCTATAGGATTTTCAGCGCGATAAACTGCCATAGGCTTTAGTTTGAAATCCCCTGCAGCATTTCCACGCAATAATAGTGTTAGACGGTCTTTTGAAATTTTATATCCAGGACATGCCTTTTCTCGGCAATAAATGTGTGTCGGTAATTATGTTTAACTTTTGTTCTAATGTCAACCACTTGCGCTTAGCAGACGCATCTTTATTTTCCACTTTCCTTTTCGTGCTCATGGTTACAATAAAAAATTGATAATTACAAAAATTTAATTAATTCAACTTAATTAGGCTAGAGCTGGTTGGATAATGGAGTGAATGAGGTTCAACAGCCTGCTTTTATAGGTTGCGCCAGACATCAGCGAGGTAGAAACCACTTCATACAAGCAAAGTCTAGAAAAAGCCTATTTATATAATTAAGAAATTTATATTTTAAATGGCTTGTTTATACGTTTTTGCGCATTTTATTGATATAAAATTATAATTTTATAATTTTTACATGGCTTTATCGTAACATACATTTTACGCTTAATATTAATTACTAAACAGTAATTTGAGTAAATATATTTATTTCTGAGTTTCACTCTGCAAAATGCGAATAAGCCTTATCTATTGCGTATTATGTACAGTATCCAATTAATATTTTATTTATTCTTAATTACATTTTCTAATATTATAAACTTCCACTTTTTGTGATTTTTAATGTGTTTCTTGAATAGTAAGCCTATTTGTATTATTAACAAATTTATATTTTAAATGGCTGGTTGATACGTTTTTGCACATTTTATTAATAAAAAATTATAAATTTTAATTTTTTCCTTCCAAAAAAACGCATTGTAGTGAAATCGCACTAAGCGAGGTATTGCTGTATATGCAATCTGACAAGATATACGTTTTTGATCCTTTGGGTTTCTATTATCCTGCTATGATGGTTTCAAAACTGCCAACAATAAATAAACCTATTGTGTATAATAAAACAATAAATCAAAATCCAATGATGTTGTCAAAATTGTTTGACATGGTTGATGTATAAAAGATTTGATGAATAATAAATTTCAATATTGATTTATTTTATTTTTAATGATTTCTTATAGTATTAAAAATATATATGACTATGTATGATTGTTCAAATTAACCATATTATTTTATTAATCAAAATTTATTGTTTAAACTCAATTTTTACAACATTTATGCATACATACATGCATGATGACATATGTTAAAGTTTATCTATCACTCTTAATTTATTGATCAATTGATATATATTGCATGATCAATATACGTGTTTAAGTTGATTAGTTAAAATTTTAAATAATATCAACTTTATATACACAGATAATGACATTCTAGTCACCATTTGTTTAAACCATAAAATTAATTAATCTAAATTTTCAATGTCTTTAAATAACATTGAAAAATCTGAGTAATAAATTATTCAAAATAAGTAAGATGGGAGGGAAGCGTTAAAATTCAATTCGCTGTTCTTATTAGGTTTGAAAAGGATCTTGAAATCCGCAACAATCACTTTTCTTATAACGCGGAGATATTTTTTTTAATTGAAGTTGTTAATAAGCTGAATGAAAAAATCCAGAAATTTACACATTTAGGTAGTGGATGGAAAGTTATTAATATATTAGAAATAGATTTTATTCTTACTAAATTTGGTCCGTTTATCTGGAGTAGTTATATTCCTACTTCTCCAGTCTTCAAATCTAAAGATGCTATTATAAATGTTAAAAATAGCGACACATATTTTTATATAGCATTCTTGCATAATTGGAAAAAGAGCAAATCTGTAGCAAACCTCAGAGTTGCAAAATATTTAAATATTTTTAACGAACTGCAATATGATGAAATTACGGATTGCCCAATGAAATTGTGTAATATACCTAAATTCGAAAAGAAAAACTCTGAGTTAAATTTATCTATAAGTGTCCTTTGTACTCCCTCTGTGATAGTTGATGCTGACGTGGTTCCTGACAATTATGTTTTCCATCATCCTCACTTAAACATTATACATAGATCAAATTTATTTATTGCTGCTAGTAAATAAAAATAATTATCAGTACACAGCTGTTACAAATATTAATTGATTAATAAACTGCTATCAAAACAATGATTGTATTACACAAATAAAATGTCCCTGGTGCCTACATTGTCTTAATAGTTTTCGATTAGACAACGCATTTAAAAAACATGTGGCTTTATGTTGTAAAAATCAGACCATTACATCCATTTACATATAACCCGAAAATAAGAATTATGACAATCAAGCCACCCTTTGTAATTTATGCTGCTTTTGAATCAGTTTTACCAAAAGATGTTAAACATCATCAAATTCATATGCCTATTTCAGCAGGCTTATTAATAAATAATTTTAATAATTCAAAATCATATTTCGAGTTTCTTGAAATTGATTGTATCATTCAATTTCTTAAAAAAGTAGATGAAATTGCTGTCACAATTGTCCTATTGTACTATGAACTTGAAGGTAAAAAACTGTTGGGACCCATGTCTTTCAATGAGTTACATCAATTTTTATCTTATAGGAACTGCTATCTTTGTAAAAAGACTATTAAAAATCTAGTTAGAGATCATGACCATTTTACTGGTATCTTGATGCCACGTGTAGAAAGTGCTATATGGGTTGCAGATTAATAAACTATTACCTGTTGTCTTTCATAATCTAAGAAGTTACGGCTTACACCATATTTTAAAACATTGTCTAGTTAGCTTTCCGTCTTGGGAATTGAATATTATCCCTACAACTACAGAAAAGTTTTTTTAGATAATTGTGTATATTAAAAAATTGGCTGTTCGTTTTATTGACAACATGCTATTTGTGGATATCGATATTCCTGAAAGTTTGCATGACTTTTTGAACGACCTTCTGATTGGTGCTGAAAAGATATGTCCTCCCAATTCAAAAGTTGAAAAGCTAATGCTTACGCATTGGAAGAATCATATTCTTCATTGGAGGCTTCTCAAGCTTTATTTATCTCTTGGGGCAAAAGTAGTACATATACATGGGGCTATAAAATTCAAACAGGCACTCATCTTTTAAAGCTATATAGACAAATACACTAATTTGCGTGCAAATTCGGTTGGTGGACTGTATAGAGATTTATTCAAATTATAATAATAATTTCTCGTTTCCCTCAATACAAGCTTCCTTAAAAATTTTCCGCCCCGATAAGGTTTTTTCATGTTTTGCCAAAACGTTAGATGCTTCAGTTGCCATTTTGGATTGCCGCATAGGCTGTAGAAACTAAAATTACTGTGCGGTTAATTGATTTTTTAATCCTTCTTTTTGTTTTCTTAATTGAGTATCAACATGGTAATCATTTTCATAATGTTTATGCAAATTCGAAAAATGTCCTTCGAGATTTCTTGTTTTAGACAAAGCGACGGTAACACGTCATATGAAACATAGGCATTTATCTTTATACATAGTAAAAAATATAGCTCTTCCTATTCATTGCGGTAATTATGTTTTTAGATTTTTCTTTATTCATTTTTATCTGAAATTAAAATTATTAAATATAGATTCTATATACAAATATAAATGACAAATTTAATTCAAAAATTAGTATTTACATTTATTAAACAAATGACAAAATTCAACTCACACAAAATCTAATTTTTTACACAAGTACAATTTTTTATTTAGATTAATTTACCGAATATTATTTTAACAAAAAATATCAATCTAATATTTTACCTTAAATTTACAAATATTCTTCACCCATTAATTTTACAAAACAACCATATATCAAACTTTCTCTAAAATACCAAAAAAGCTTTTTATAAAAAAATATATAAAATTATTCACGCCAGTTGTACTATAGATACATGTTTAATGTTAAATTATTTTTATACATGTTTAAATGCCCGCGATCCACAGTTTGCCAACCTCTGTTTTATACTTTGTTTCGATTATTCTCATTGTGTATATTCATATATACATTTATTAACTCCACCACCGTTAATAAATTATGGTGCAATTTGTTGAAAATAACAAATTTATCATACCTTACAAATTAATAAAATACAAAAGTTTAATATTACTTTTAAATTTGATAATGGAATATAGGTAACACAAATTAAGGCATGCATCCAATCAAAATAGAGGTTTTAATAATGTTATTAATTATTTAAATAGGATTGAACGTTGCATTAAGTTTCAAATGCTGATTTTGATTTATGGAGTTATTCTAAGGAAAAAATATTATCGAAATACAAGTTCCATTTTTCCAATGAATATTTAAAAAAGAAACTTAGAAGTTATTTTGAGGACTTGACGTTGAAGTTAATAGTTATGGTTTTGTGGGATTTTTTTCAAGGAAAGGAATTGGGCAGCTAAGAATTTGGGATGGATCTGTCGCTGGTATCAGTTATGCCAATATCCTCGAGCAAAAGAAAACTAATTAGTTCTGATAAATATTTTAATAGAAAACTATCCGAAACACATTTAAATTAAACGTGAATCTTAAAAGCTTTGTTGTATCTGGGTAATAATATGAAAAACAACAATAATTTTAACTTGGAGATATCAGTGATAAATCAACTGATAAATTGAGTGTTTTATTTCCAATTTGTTGTAATGAAACTATCGGAAACAAATCAATTGTTATATATGTACAAGGACAAAATAAAACAATGTGCGTATGTTTAACAAACTGCTGTGCTTTTGGATATCTCATATATATATAATAGACAGACCAAGATATTTGAAAACTCCAGTATGAAGATTTTCTGAAAGAATGGAAAATTTAGAAATCAGATTTGGTCTGAAATATTAAACTTTAAAAAGAGCCCTGGAAGAACTATATTGTGATATTCAATATTTAAATGTAACCATTAAAAACGATTTAAATAAATCAATATTTAAATTGAATGAAAATCGAAAACTTTATGATAAATAAATGATGATCTTCAATATTTCATTAAAGATTATTCTAAGTAATCAAATGATCAGTTCTACCTTATAATGGAAGAAGTTAGAAAAATAAGTCAACCATCCATGCAATCAAAATTAGTATCACAAAACCTGGCAGAAAAATCCTCAATATTCAAATTTCCATTATTTATTTTAAACTACTTTCTTATTTAAATAAATATATTATTGTTATTTATTTTTATTAACATGGACACTGCAACATGAACGCAAACAGATGCAATAGAACTGCATAATTTTGATTAATCAAATATAGTATAAATAACCCGACATCTCAAAACATGTCAAAAACTAAATTTTTATAACTTTATTGAATTACCAATAATGAAAATAATGTCATCAATGATTTACAATTCCTCATTAACCATACCGAAAAAGTAGTATAAAAGAAATTTCCAAGTTGCAAACAGCAGAACAAAAGAGCAAGTCCTTCAAATCCATCCATATTTGATATGCTGTTTGACGATAGAAATAAATGGACCTGAATAATTTTAGGCTTAGTGTGTATGAAACTTTAATAAGGAAAAATCTGGTTATGAACTAAGAAAATTACTTTCAATTGTCCGTAGTGGTATATTAATTTATTTTTAGTTATTAATATTATTAAAATTATTAAATCAAAAATTGCTCCAATGGTATATGCAAACAGGGAACGGGATGCAGTGATGGAATTTTTCGCCGAAGCCAAATGTTCCGATGATAATATATCTTAATTAAACTCGCAACTGCAGTAGCGGTCATATATATATATATATATATATATAATAAGATTTATCGAAAATTCCAATAAATGTATGAATGTCTTTATTATTGTTTTAATAAAAACTAGAAATAAAGTTTAAGATTTTTTGATTAATACAAGTACAGTTTTCATCTCCACAATTTTCTTTCATTATATTTTCTTCAACGTAATCAACACAATTCGATTAATCGTTGCATTCATGTTGTTCAATGTTTTTATGTAGAGGCTCATGTACAGTTTCATCAACAATAGAGTACTTAATAAGATCCATTAAATTTTCAATAAAAATTTCCGAATCTTCATCATTTCCCGTTTTATACCCAATGCTTCTGAGACCATCATTATCTCTAACTTTTACACCAGTTATTTCCTCTAATTTTTCAAACAAAAAGTTGATTAAATATTATCAACGAAAATTAATAGATTATTAAATATTCCTATTTTTACTTTTTTCCGACAAACCTAAATATAACTTTGTTTATAGCATGTTTATTAAAGTTGGATTATTGCATATCTGCTGAAATGTCTTTGTTGAAATGTGATACTATAGTTATTATTATTATTAAGAGTAAAAACAAAATCTAGTAAAATATATTTATTAACATTTATTAAAATAATTGTGAAAGATTTGCAGTTGTAATTTTGCAGATCGAAGAAAATATATCATTTTAATCAACTTTATATCCTTGAATTTTAATTGTCAAATACCAGTTTTCATGTTTGAAGTTTACTTCTGCAAAGGCATCAATCCATCTTATAGAAAACTTCATCAATTCCTTTGATATCTATCATCGAGAGTGTACACAAGAGATTGGAATTGAGTTCGTGAAGTTTGGTAGGATTTACCAATTTCATATTGATTTCTTCCTTTAAGAAATACATTTTATAATTGTGGAACATTTGAATTGGTTGCAAAATGCTCTTCAACAACTTTTACAGAGCTCGAAATTACCTTCAAAAGTTGTTAACGAGTTTTTACACCTTTAACATGTGTAGATTATCCAACTTAATTAAATCATACATTTGTTTAAATTGCATTCAAGATGCATCGATGTTGCATTTGTGATTATTTTTATATTACTTCTAATTCATTATTAAGAGTGATTATCATTGAGTCATATTAATATTTTTATTGATATTCAAAATTTTATTAAATATAACAAGTTGATAAAAAAATGTTTTACATAAAGTATGCAATTCATACTGCAATCACAACAAAAATAGACGAAATCAAATGTTTTAAGAATGAATTTGCTCAATCACTCTTTATTGATATTTGCGATTTCGGAATTTTCTTACGTTTGTTCGAAAGAAAAATTCATCAACATTTTCTCCGGATTTGTAGTATTCAGTAACTGTGACTTGCCATTAGTATTGGTAACTAATTTGAATGATAATCTTTTCTGTATTTATGTCTT
The DNA here is from genome assembly GCA_022537955.1 of Schmidtea mediterranea. Lineage (NCBI taxonomy): Eukaryota > Metazoa > Platyhelminthes > Tricladida > Dugesiidae > Schmidtea > Schmidtea mediterranea. The sequence continues at coordinate 226,269,293 of CM039680.1, forward strand.
TTCTATATTATAAGTGTGACTTTTATAGAGTATAAAAGTTAAGTTAGCTATATAAACATAAAAAATATTAAAGTTCAAAAAGGCAATACGACTTCTAATATTCATTTTATTATATTTACATTGAATTATTTGTATTAATTGCACAAGTCTGGTAGAATGCCATGCACGTGGTAGTACCATATTTTGGCAGAGTGCAGGATATTGTTCATAGCACATACTTTCAGCAGATATTCTGTTTGAATTTTATCGATTCCAAGTTTAAATATCAGATCATTTGTTGATAGAACTGAGTCTAAAGCTCCGATTATGCAGGTAAAAAGTTCTACTTTATATTCAAGTTTTTAGCACTCTGTATTTCTCTTGAAGGGAGCTATATTTTTCAATATTTCCTTTATCAGTAAACTCAAAGTGTGATTTGAGGGTAATAGTAATCAATATTTTCTTTCAGAATTGTTGGTTATTCATCTGAAATAAAATATTAACAAATGAAAACAACAAAAATTAAATTTAACGTAATGCGCGATTTCCAACACAGATTTTATAGTAATTGAGATATTATCCATATTTAAAACTAAAATAAAATTAAAAACATTTTGTTTTAATCAACTAATAGCCAATCAGATGTTGACCAATGAAATGATTTCATTTCGTATGCCTGTAACAAGATTTTTGGACTTAATTTTCGCAACCCTAATATAAATCTTACCACTAGCAAACACGTTAATACCAAAGGGATTATATTTAAAAAATCTCAGAGCAGAAAATAATTCTGATTCAGACAAAGACATTTTCTTAACATGTTGTATAGATTGATACTATGTCCCATATCCATAGTAACCGTAATTGATTAAATTTTAATATCATTTATTTGATGTAATTTATTAACATCTAAAGGGTTCTTGCAATCCATTATTCTGCATTTGCTTGATTTGAAAAATATTATAGGATATTTTCAGCTTCTATCAACAATTTGCTGAGGTTTTTCGGTTGGGAACGTTATTTTTGACACGGCGAAAGTTCCTTTATAATTTATATTTGGTAACATAATTAAAGCTTTGATGAAATATTAATCTTTATACAGGTATCCCTTGTATAACGCGGTAGTTACGATCCAGAATAAGTGCGCGTTATGGGATTCCGCGTTATCTAAGACATAGTTTTCATATAAATTTGGGGGTTACGTTCAAAAGTTTCTTTCAAAATAAATACATACTAAATAACAGATGCACATATATTTCAACTCAATACTAAAATTCAGACTTTCTTATACAATTAAAAACACAAGTTATGAATAATAATACATATATGTACATAGTTCAAAATTCAAAAAACAAAATATAAATAATTATGTGCACATTAAAAAATTTAAAAACAAACTAAAACAAATTAAAGGTTTATTAAAAACTTTATTGTTATTCTTCAAACTTCATATGGTAATTAATCTGTTTCACTGTCTTCAAAGATCTTTGCGCGTGGGCGTTTTGGGGGAGCAATATCTTCTGATGAAGCTATTTCTTCAACATAGTTTTCGCTATTGGATAAGAAACTAGTTGTGGGACTTTGGTTCTTCTACTGGTTTTATAATTACAAAATCTGTTATCAGTTTTTGGTGGGTGTTTTCTTAAAGCTGTTTTTCAATTTCGTAATAAGGTGCTAGATTAATATCTATTTCCCTCATTAGTTTGCTGGATCTCTCCAGTGAAGGATCATTAGTTGTAAAGAAAGATTTCAATTTCTCAACCAAACTCAAACCCTCTCGTATGCACTTCAGAGTGAAACTGGGAATTGATTCACTGATATCTTCTACCGAAGTGATGTCATCTTGTGCGAGATTTGAAACAGATGGAGATTCAGTTGTTAATTGAATTAGGTCTGTTTCGGTGAGCTCTGTATCTTCATTCATAATTTCATAAATGTCATCTTCGTTCATATCGTCAAAGCCTTCTCCACTGAAACGTTGACCTAACGTTAATATACGGCTCACTTCCACTCGTAATGGCGGCACAGGATTATTTTTTGCAACAATCTCCGGCCATATCTTTTTCCATGAGCCATTTAGCGTGGACTGCTTTAATTCTTTAAGAGATGTTTCTACAATTTTAATGCAGTTTAAAATTGTAAAATTTTTCCATAATTCTGTAACTGTCATGTTAGGATTTGAATCCATTTTATCAAGAATAAGTTGGAATGTTTACCGAATATAAAATGCTTTGAACGTTGATATTATACCTTGGTCTAACGGTTGAATGATAGACGTGGTATTAGGTGGTAGGAGCGCTATTTCTACATTGGGATGATTTAAGTCTTTTGGATGTCCAGGGGCATTATCAAGTATTAAAAGCACTTTGAAATCGATGTTCTTAATCTTCAAATAATTTTCAACCTCAGGTACAAAGCAATTTAAAAACCAATCTCGAAAAATACTGCTTGTAACCCAAGCCTTGCTATTTGCCCGCCAATAAACAAGTAACTTGGATTTATCGACATTTTTCAACGCTCGTGGATTTAAAGAGCGATTTATAAATAAAGGTTTTGTAATGTAGTCACCTGATGCATTACTACAGAGAAGTAGAGTAATTCTGTCTTTTGCGGCCTTGAAAACCGGTGTAACTTTTTCATTTTTCGAAATGTATGTCCGATGCGGCATTTTTTCCAATTTAGACCTGTTTCTTCCGCATTAAAAATTTGTTCTCCCTTATAACCACCTTCAATAATTTTAGCAAGAGTTTTAGGGTAAACCCTTGCAGCTTCTACGTCTGCCGATCCAGTTTCACCTTGAACTTTAATATTGTGTAATCCAAAGCGAGATTTAAAGTTTTCGAACCAGCCTTTGCTAGCTAAGAATTCCTGCTTAGATGCTTTGGTTACTAGGACTGCATCTGGATTACTTTCTTTTAAATGTGCATAAATTTTGAGAGCTTTCGTCTTAATGGCATTTGTACTGATTGGCATTTTTTTTGTAGCACAGTCTTCTATCCACAGCATTAACGCTTTTTCCATTTTTTCTATTAAAAGATCACGCACACGTGCAACTCTTTGTGCTTATTGATGACCCAGCAATAACAGAATTTCTTATTTTATTTTCAATTTGTTTAATGGTGCGTATTGTGGATTCATTTAAACTGAGAGATTTTGCTATTAATGCTGCGTTTTCACCACTGCTTAATCTATCCAGAATCTTAATTTTGTCATCCAAGGTAATAAATTTTCGCTTTAGCGTTGGTTTTTCGGCAGTTGAAATTTGTATATTCATGGGTACAAAAATTTACATACGTATATTTTAAATAATAAAGAAAATTACCAATAACAAAATTTTATATTACATACCTATCTTCGATCACAAATATAACTTATGCTGATACTTTAATATTAAATTTGTAATTCTAAAAAGAAAAATTTTAGAATATAAATGTTTTTTCCTAATTACATACCTGATATCCACAAAAGTTCACACTGAACTGATAATATAATAAATATAAATGTGCAAGAAGAGTACAAATATATATGCTGTGAGCATGCCTGGTATACTCACACATGTTGTGAAGGCAAAAAAGGGCAATTCCCAGTTGACATTAAAAATACATTATTATAAATATGTGGTACGCAAATTAATGTTACCAGATTTTATAATTATGTATTTTCCCCTTCGCATTATAAGTCAAACTTTCGCGTTGTACTGAAACAGAATTTTTTTCCAAATCGCGTTATATCGAAACCGCGTTGTATAAGACCGCGTTATACAAGGGATACCTGTATACGATTTTTAGTCAGAGTTCAATAAAATTTCTAATATCAACAAAAACTATATTTATTCAAATTAATAATGGAATTAAGAAATGATGCGGTTAGGGTAAAATTTGTTTGTTTGTAAATGACTAAAATAAAATTTATTCAACAAGATTTATTTGTACAAGGATGCAGATAAAGAACATGGATTGAAATAAAATGGAAAGAAATGAAAATAGTAAAGGGTTTTGATAAGAAGCTAATATGGAAAAAAATAATAATTTATTCACGAAAATCAGTCGACATGTTGGTCTTACGCTGATTTTTATAACTCAAAATCTATTTCACCAGGAAGGTGCATGTTCTATGAAAGTTCTATGAGAGGTTGTGGTTATGTTTCAAAAAGATACAAAACCACCACCGACTCAAGCTCCAAAACGTAGAAAATATCGGTTGCAACATAAACAATTAAATGAAAGGACATATAATTATATTTGAAAAATAATTTGCGGTAAATCTGTATATTTGATAGACCATCACCTCGGGCGATAATTGAATTTTGGGTCTTTGAATAAGTATTTCCTCTGAATTCGATCACTGATAGTAGAAATGATATTGAATTTTATATTAATGGCTCGCAAACGATACCTTATTAACTATTCAAATCAAAGTTGTAGATAAAGATAAAACAGGTTTGGCTGAAGCTGCGGATGTAGTACCGAACAATTTCCTGTTTAATACTCCTTTTTAAAGATGCAGTTCTCGGATTTAAAAATATCAAGATTGAGGATGGTAACAATACATTCATTCTCAAAACTATAATAGAAACAATTTTAAATTACAATAGCTATGTCTAAAATCAATCTTTTCAAGTGACATTTTCTAAATAACAAATTGATGTATAAAAATTTATTATAATATTTGAATTTATTTTTTATGTCGGTTACTAGGTTATGGTTCAATCAGAACGTACAGGTCAAATAATTTTTTTTATTTTTTTACCTGCTATTATAATAGTTAAATTATTTGACACTTCTAATTATGACTTAAATCCTACCTTGTATTCGAGGAACCTTGATTCTGTCATTGGAAAGTTCAAAAAAGTGCTCAAATACAAATAAAATGCCAAGGGCGTAATATTGAAGGGTACTGACATAAAACATCAGAAGCACCTGGATTGATTTCAAAATAATCAAATCTTTACCGTTCCTTAATCAAGAATAACAAGTAAAAATCACTAGTTCACCATTAAATACAATAAAACTACATTAACTTATGGTGTCGATAAACGTAACTAGTAGAACCAAATAAAAGCTTTGAAAATTGGTTACTAGGTTATCGTTCAATCAGAACATACCAGTCAAATTATCAATCCAGATCTTCTGTTCAACTCAGATTATCATCCACGTTTCCCCGAAGAGATATTTAACTCTCAACTGCATTGTGTACCAAATTTGCTGCATACCAGATTTTCACGTTTAGATCGCCTAAAATAAATAAGAACTAACCATTTTATAGTGTTGCTTGTGAGCTTCAAAGCTCTTTAACGGATTTAGTTCATAAAGAAACCGCTAGATGCGCCACATTAATAATAATATATTCAGTCAAAGGAACGTTATTTTATTTAAAATAAAAAAATCAAATCATGTAATTAAGTGTTAATAAGTAAATTTTGTTAAAGAATATTGTTTTAAATCTTTATTTCATTGTAATTTTATGAGATGAACAGATTTCTTTCGATGTACTGCTTTTTTTGAATAACTTTTGTTCAGTTTATATATGTAAATAATTTTCTGTTAATGCTATTTTAATTAGTTTTTAAAATATTTGGTTCGAAATTTATTAAAAATGCTTTTTGAAATGGTAATAAAGATCCATTGTCAAATTTAATTCTAGCACTCATACTTTCCAACTCTCTTAGCCTAGCATACGACGACTTTTATTCAGCCGCTTAGACTCTCAGAATCTCGTAACACTGCTTTCGTCATATCTCGTTCAACCACGCAGACTCCCATATGCCATAGCTATATAGCGTGCATGATTACTCAATCGGCTTTATGAAACCCGATGATTAAACAATGATGACGTAAAACTATGGTGTAAAACCAAACCGTTATCTAATAATATGTAAAACTGATGAGTTTGACAATCCAAAAGTCATTAAAAGGCTTTTAATATTACAAATTATATAATCAAAAGCTAGTGAAATATTTTATTAAAAATTAATTAGAAACAATTTCTGTAATTATATCATTAATTTGCAAAAAGATTTGTATAATAGGCCAGACAAATTTATGTTTCCTTGAAAAATTTATTTTTATATGCTTTTATTTTTCTTGTTAAACTATTTAATAACAGTTTTACGAAAAAAATTGTTATAATACGGCGATATAATTTTATATTCCCGGAAGGTGAAAATTATAATTTTTTGTAGCAGTATAATTTTTAAATTCAACAATATAACTATTTTAAATTTTATTATATATTTAATTGAAAATATATAGCGAATTATTATCTGAATTATGTTCAGATATTATAATAACTATCAAATTTTGGGATCACATTCATTAAGTAAACCTTCGGAATAGAGCTCTATTTATCATATTAATCTTTATCATTTTATTTTGATCTTTAGTTCGAATTAATGGACAATTCAAATTTAATATTTGAGAGAATTGTGTTGCTCCATTCTAAATTTAAAGAAAAATCAAATTAATTCTGACGAAGCTTTATTTTATTATTTATTACAAGCACAACCGATCGCACAATATTAATTACAAATAGCCTTGCAAATCGATAAGATAATAATAATATCCGAATTTACAATACATAATTGATTCCTCATTCATAAAACTGTAACAATACAATAATGAAAAATCGTCAACGCACCTTTCTAATTTTTTAAAAATCTAATTAAACAGACAATTCTGGTCTATTTCAAAGTTTTTTATATAACTGGATTTACAAATTAATTTTTGAGCTGTAAAGATGCTACTTTCTATAGTTTACAATTAAATTTTTTTAAACTTGCATTACGTTATTACTCACTAAATGTCAAAACAGTAGAACAAAACGCTACTAATTTTGACATGACCAACTTCGAAAAAATGTAAATTATTTCGTAAATTAGGTAGGTGAAAACTGTAATTTCAAACTATTTCGTTTGAATTCAAAAATTGTAATTTTTTGAAAGGAATTACTTTCAAAAAAAGCTGATTTCGATACAATTTATTCAAGTTTGATTTAATTGACGCCATTGTATCTCATGTTTATTAAGGAAATTTCATGTTTATACTCATTTATCGATTCTAAGAAAGTTGGGAATTCATCAGTAGATAATAAGGATTCATTGTGAGATGCGAATTTTCTTTTCATTCCTTCTGCACTTTCCTTTTCAATTTTTATTGTTATAATTACCCTAAACTTGATTTAACAATGATTTCCAAACTAAAAATTCGTTGAAAATATTTCGATGAAAAACCTATATTTTTCTGTTTTTACTGAATATATTACATTTCCTTAATAATTGAGATTTGACTGCTTCAAGTTTGATAATACCAGAGTAGTTTGATTATGCTCAATTGAAAACTCTAAATTTTGAAAAGCATCTATTAAGGACTGTTAATATATTTACTGTTAATATATTTATACAGTTAATATATATAATGAGCAATCATAATATTTTTTAATTGCAACTTTAATTTTACTATAGAATTCCACATTGAAATTAAATTTGAACACATTACCAGTTACATAAACATTTGTTGAGTAAATGTCTAAATTTTTAAAACCATCAAATTTCCTTTAACTGCTTTTGAATGATTTTCGATTCCATGTATTCTTGGCAAATTAGATGCAAGTAAGTCGATACGGATCCTTTACCAACCATGTTTTATTACAAATATCATGTATTTTTGTCATTCTTGCTTTGCACGAACTGTGACCAAATATTTTTGTATCGTTAATTTTTCTCGATGTTCATTTTTTCATCATTAAATTTTTTAACATTTGATAAAAACATAAAACCAAATCTGGGAATGATTATTTCATAAAACTTACACTAACTTATTAATGATTAATTTACTTTTATTTGAATAACAAAATCAATGATAATATATCAGTAATATTCTTAAATAATACTTCAAATTATATTACAAAATACAACTAGGTAAATCAAGTTTTACTACACTTACATTTGTTTTCACTAAATTGTCATGTGTCATAAGAAACTTGAATTCTCTTTCACAATATCTAGGCAATACTATCATTTGTCTTATAATCGCTTTTTTAAAACATGAATTCAGCTTTATTTACAATCTTTGTAGCTTTAAAATTTATAGAAAGATATATTTAGGTTTTACAATGATTAATTTAACAAAATTAGGATTTAAATGTTATTATTTTAAGTAATTTAGAAATAAAAACATGTCTAGTTTGTATAAGAAAGCGTAGTAAGCAAACAAATATTAATATAAAAATAATATATCATAAATGTACTACTGATAAATTGCCAATATACTTTATAATCTCATCTATATATATATATATATATATATATATATATATATATATATATTTTTGCGGTTTTTCTCAAAAACTTATGTCATGTCCTAATTTACTTTAAAATAGTATAAATCAATGAATAAAATTCCACAAGAATAATTATTTACATAAAAATGAGTGGGTTAACAACATTTTCAATTCTCTAAAATCACAAATTTGACTATGATCGGTTTTGAACTCGATTAGGTCGAATACTGCCTGCGCTGTCAAATTTGCAATTTTCCATTTTAGTGTCGCTTGGTACGGCCCGTTTTCTATACACTCCCTGCTTATGGGGGTTCAGTCGGGGTTCATGGATTTTTTCTTTTCGTATTATTGATGCATCGCTAAAAACAGAAGTGTGAAAATGTGACTGTTGACACAGACTCGGCACAAACAACTGATCTCTTTCGATTTTCTGAAATGCTACCATATCTCTAACTCTAACAGCCACAACTCTGGAACAAACCGAATAAACCTCACCCATGATGAGTAATGTTAGTATTGCTAAACTTATGTGGAACCCGAATACAAAGTTAAAAACTCTAAAGACAGTTAAGTCTCGGTTTCTTTGGGCTCAGTGTCGATAGAAGACACTATTTTTCATCTACTCATGTGTTACTTAATCATTTTATACACGAAAAATTTAATGTTAATTCATTATTATTTTATGACTTTCATCATTATTCAAGTAATCTGTTTATAACTACTGTCCATATCGGAATTTCTCTGCGAATGGATTGCAACACTAGGTTCTGTGCTTTTTCCAGATGCAATTTTCTTTTGATATTTATCTTTAATAAAATTAGCAACATAAGTGATTAGAGAAAAACAGAGTTTTGCTACGTAGTAATAAAAATGCTGTACAGAAATTAGACTACTTGAATTTATTTTAAATTTATGTCTTAACTGTCATAGTAGAAGAATTTACTTTGCTTATGCGAGCTTTAATTTAATCAATGTTAGGAATTCTATAAAATTCTCGAACAGTCTATCTGTTATATAAAATAAAGTATATCGAATTTAATAGAAGCGTTCAGAAGGAAATTAATTAACTTTTTGCCTACAGGATCTTTTCAAAATCATTCATTTAGCTCGGAAATGTCATTTGAGTATTTTACAGTGTGATATAACTCCAAAAAACATACATACAATTTGACTCATTGATAGCTCGCATCCTTTATGCATTTTCATTCTGTGTTGTATTAGAACTCACATAACATCTTGTTGCAGTCGTTGGAATAAGCGAAGGAAAATATCTTGCCACCAAGCTTTATAGAATTTTTGTTGTTTGACCTGCCTGTTTCTGAATACGATCCTGAATCGGTAATGATTTCAGAAACTGTTATTGTAAAATTAGAAATGAGCCACAAACGTTGAACGACATAAAATGTAAATATTTACAATGCACGTTTGTGGTGAGGCGTGGTATGTTTTTGAAGTTTATATAAACGATTTTCATGGTATTCAATCAGATGACACTAAATTACGGACAATCACAAAAGCACATTAGGCATATTATCAGTGGTAATTATTTTATTATAGGCACTGAACAAAGGTATGTTTTTTGTAATTAGTAAACCTTTGTAGACGGTTATATGAAATATTTTTAATAGTTTTCAAAAAATAATTAAAATAGTTCAAAAACGCGTATAAAAACTTGTTACAAACTGTTAAGTTCGATAGGATAAAGTGTTAAATTTAACTTCATGGGAATTTAGAGATTTACATTTCTAATTAGGGTTCGTCAGAATAAAACTTTTAATTCAGCACAATAACTTTTTATTATTATCACAAATCACAATCGTTCAAATTTCTACTAACTTTCCTTCATATTATGGACAGAAATTCCAAAAAAAAATTTTAATGTCTATTTCACGCATACAGAGACATCTACTAGAATACTTTGTAAACACAATGACTCGGGTCTTTTTTACAAACCTTGCATTAGAGTTCTTTTATTTCACGTATACTGTATTATTATAAGCGCTTAAATAAATTGTTTCGGATATGCAACATAATGCATTTAACGGTCAATAGAAACCTCAATCAACAAATATAAACGAATCTGATTAAACTTCAATAAACTTTTAGAAACTTTTAGAAAACTTATATTCAAAAAAAACGCCTTTCTTATATTTAGCCTTAACAAAGTATTTAATAATATCTGCTTCTAAATGCATGCTTCTCGAAATACAATAAGTTTCAATGAAAGGAATATTTCAAAATATTCATTTTGAAAAAAACTACAATTCTGCCATATTTAACCAAATTTCGGGCAATAAATTCCACAACACACATCTTACACATGCTATTACGAATGGTCAAACCGAAGAGCAGCAAAGAAAATAAAGATTCTCACAAAAAGCATCCATACATAAATTAATCCATATTTTCTAAACCATTTATGGTGACTATTTATTTTTTAGATTTGTCACTTAATTTCGAATTGAAATAATTTATCTCAATGAGCCTTACTAAATTTCATTATATTTATTTTAGCTTGACAGACTAACATTTTGCCTGTCCAGCTCAAGGTTTTCTATTTTAATAAAAGTTATTTGTTTCTTACAATTAATTTATTAATTAATTAGTTTTTTTTATTTCTTAAATAAATGTTACTACGGCCACCAAATCGATTTTATATTACTATATTCGTAATTTTCTCATCATTTGATCATATCTGTTTTCCTCAACATACATTAATTTTTAGTTTTTAAAATTAATTTTGCTCTTCATTTTATTTTTTGCAGTTTTGGTTAAATTTTATATTGTAAATGATTTATACATAATTCCACCAAGATGCGTAACTTGGATAGAGTGGGCCTACTGGGCTTAGAGTTACATGATAATTTTCGTTAAATCAGTCAAAAATGTTGACTTGGGTTTGAAAAAAAATTGCTTATTTAAAGGTTGGATACATTATTAATATTTTTTATATTATTATTATTAATCCTATGAAGAAAATATGAGACAAGATAAAGAATGCATTTATTTATTTCCAGACTCAATGAGCGGTGAGCAGATCTCGCGTTTATTCGTAAGATATAACGACCGTGCCACCCTCAAAGTGAGGTCAAAGTGTCTTGTATAATCATAGTTTTCGTTGTAACAACACAATAGCTACATCATAGAAGCATGATGTCATTTAAACTGTATGATGTTACTTGAATAATTATACCTGGCGCGTCATGGTCCTACTTCAAAAAAGAGCCATTTCCGGTAGTTAAAAGTTAGCTACTCACGCATACATGCAATGGTATAAGCGCACTAGAAATTTATATGTCATAGGCTCTATAATTAGTTTTACTTATTATAGGATTTTGTAGAGGCCTCCCATTAAATTGAATTACAGACACACACACACCACGATATCCGACATACAAAACTCTATTTATTATTAAATTAATTTTAAATTAAAATCCTTTAAATATCACACAAAATCAAGGGTTAAAGACGCCCCACCCTAATATATTAATACATTAAGTTCCTTAGCAGCTGGAAAAATCACTTGAACAATCTAAAATAAATTTATAAAGTTATTTACAAAAGTTAATTAATTAAGTTTGTTTAAATAATTTATTTATAGTAAGCTGCAGTTATTTAAAATTACTTCAATAATAAAACTAAGTAACAAAATTAATTTAACTTATTTACAATTCATGAAGATTGACAAAATTTAAAAAACAATTAAATTTAAAAATAGATAAAATTACAATTATTTTAATTATTAGTTTACCCTAAGTGGCAATTATTTAAAATAAATCTAAGTAATAACAAAATTAATTTAACTTATTTACAATTAAGATTATTTACAAAATTTATAAAGTTATTTACAATCTATTTTGTTTAAATAATTAATTTACCTTAAGTGTCAATTATTTAAAATAAACGTAAAACATTTAATAATTTAAAATTTATTACAAAATAAATTTAGCTTATTTACAATTATTTACAAATTTATTCGTTAAAATATTGTATCAACATTTTATAATATACTTAAAAAATATTTAAAATTTAATTTTCAAAAACATTATTTAATTAAATTTGTTTAAATAATTAATTTACCTTAAGTGCAAATTATTTTAAGTTATTTACAAAAACATTATTTAATTAATTTACCATAAGCGGCAATTATTTAAAATGAAGCATTTTAATAATTTAAAACTTATTATAAAATTAATTTAACTTTTTTACAAATTTATTAGTTAAAATATTTTTACATCAGATTTTTGATAATACTTATGCTTAAAATTTAATTTTCAAAATATTTACCATTAAAAAATTAAAGACGTTATTTAAAATATAATTACTTTTTAAATGTTTCCAATAAATACTTTTATTCATAAATTAATACTTTAAAAACTTAATTAATAATATAAAAAATTACCTGTAATTCATCAAAAAGAATTTATCTTCAAAATAATTGAATCTAATTATTTTGAAACAATAAAAATATGTTTCGAATCATTAAATTTCTAAAAGTCTTAAATAAAAATATTAACTAAATTACAAATTAAAATAACTTACATAATGGAGAAAATTTCAAATATTTCCTAAAATAAAAATTATTAAATTGAAATATTAAAACAAAAAGTTTTTACTTTAAATAATTTAATAATAGTTTCTGAGGTATTGTTACGGAGATAATGATGTTGTGGTGTTTCTACAATAGTAAGTTATGGTATAATAGGGTCATTTTAATGAAGTTAAATAAAAATTAGTGGTTTTAGATAAGTCACTGATGACAAGAATCATATATAGAATCATTAAATATATTTTTCTATTGTCGAAAAATGAAAACCAAGGTATGTATTTACTTCAATTTATCAGTTAGACGATGCCTTTCTTCCTACGTGTAACTGATACATTCATATATAAAACTTAATACACGCACAAACTCACATTAACCAATCAAAATTAATGCATTGTTATTGCATTCATATTGCTTATATGAGCAATATAGTCATCAAGAAGTCTAAAACGTATTAAATCCGCCATGATGTTTTTAAATAAAATGATTTAGTATAAACTATGGTTGATTTGTTGGGTAAGAGTTAATGAAAAACATACAGTTTCATCGTTAAATCATAAATATTTGTCAGTTTGAAGAGTCGTGGTTATTATGATTTTAATCGGTTAGAAAACATGTTTCAATTCCAAAATTATTTAACATTATATGTTTGAATTGAGAATTTTATTTAGTAAATCACAATCCGATATTATTATATGAAAATTGTATATTAATTAATTTAATTGGATTGTGTGGGATTTTTCAAAAATAAGTAACTTGACTATCTTTATTGTTTTGAATTCAGTTTTCATGTTAAAACATTGCATTCTATTTGTAAGTTTCTAACAAATCATATACTCATTAATCATACATATTTATATGAGTAATAAACACTAAACGTAATGTTATTTTAAATCAATATGTTAAGTAATTATTAATACTCACAAAATATAACTTACAGATAATTCATAATTAGGGTACGAACTATTACAAAATCTATCATATTTATCGTTAAAAATTTATAGTTTAAATATAATTTATGCTATAGAAGGGTTATGATAATAAAACACATTGATTTGAATGGAAACAAACTTAAATAGGAAAGTAAAATGTTGATATCCGATAAAAATATGCCAATAAATCTTTCTAAAAATATATAAATTGAAGGATATAAGTGAAAAATATATATTATTGATCGAAAACTGATGATAACTCAAATTTTCGCAACTTATTTCTTAAAATCCATTTAACATGATTCTCCATTCACTCCATACAACTATCACATTCATACGCGCAAAAGATTGCTCATCAAATATCGGGAGTTTCTGGTCAATTTAATTCAAATGTTGGAATAGAATTTCATTCAAGTCAATACCCGTTTTCATCCAAATTCTAAACGGAATAATTTCTGGAGCACAATAGGTTAAATTATTTAATAACTTCGGATTGAGATGCTCCATTTTCTGGATCATAATCATCATCATTCTTTCTAAAGGTAAATAAAATGAGAAGTAATTTTATTCAAACTTACCATTCTTTGATAATGTAGTCATTTTGTTCTGGTAAAATTAAATAATTAGTTTATATTGGAAATTATGTGTTTGTGTAGTAAATGACACAGTAAGAAATGTTGCAAAATTATGTAACAATATTCAGTTAATTAAAACAATCAAAAAAAATCTGTATTCATTGATTTACAACCAGTTAACGTAATCAACATCAAGCAATTTATTACAAAATTTCACAGGAGATTGAAGCCCGAGAATCCGATCATAAATATATATGTCATATTTCTTAACAATATCTACGAATAAAAGTTAGATGGCATTATCATTAGAATTATTGAAAAGAACATGCATAAAAATATATTCAATGAACACCATTTGCTTTAATCTATGTTCTCATTCGTTAAAGTTAAGAAATATTCCCCAAATAATGTAATCGATGCACATGATTGCAATTTTTCTTGTTTTTTTACAACTTGATGAAATAATTTATTAATTTGGTGCAATTCGTTGAATATATTATAACTTGGATACAATTTTATTAAATAATTTTTCATTTTAATGTAATTTACTACAATATTTTAAAAATATTTAATATTTAAATACTTTGTTGCAACTTGCTGTTAATTTTTATAATTATGATACAATTCAATGCAATATTTTCTTAATTTGATGTAATTTTAATTTAGAATGTTAATTTGGCTTAATTACTAAAATATTTTCTACCCCTTTTCTCTAATCTGATTGGTTGATTCAAAATATTTTCATACCGCTTACTGAAATTTGATTGGTTAGAAGCTCGATGTGTGTCATTATCAACAATCTTACTTTCAAAATGAGCTCAATCAAAAATGTTTTGAACTTGTTCAGAAACTCGATAAATTTATTTTTATTTAATAATGTGTAATAATATTAATTTAGATAATTTAATTACAATGATTTCAATTACAAGATCAAACATTTGTGGGATTGTAGATAGAAACGGAAATATATGTACTATATTTAATGTATTAATTATCCCACATTTTGATGATATGGATGTCGAATCCATTTATGAAACCAATGACTATGGAGCAATATTTTAAGGTGATACTGAAACAGTTTATGACAATTCGTCATCCGTGACGATAAATGTCCAATGTAAGCATCATTTTATCTATTATTTGTAATTACCTAAATATTTAATTAATTTTTCGTAAATAAATACAAGTATTAAAAGTATTAATTGTTAAATTAAAAAATTTAAATTTATTTGATTAATTAATTTTAATAAATATATTAGTAAATTATTTATTATTTTGAATAAGTTAAATATTAATAAATTTTTTTAAATTATTTGGCTTACTGCTAACAATTAATTTAATCAAATTTTATTTATTATGATAATAACAATAATTTTAAAATTATTTTCAAATTAAATAATTAAAATAATTTATCCAAACAAATAATTTAAAAATAATTCATTTAAACAATTAATTAAAAAATATTTCATTTAAATAAATAATAAATAATACTTCATTTAAACAAAATGTAAATTGGGGGGGTTAAAATATTTAAAGTTTAATTAATACGCACAACTCCTCCCCTTGGGCTGGTGCGCTCATAATAAACTACTGTGACTTTTGTATATTTTGCATCTCCATAATAAAGAATCATTTATGGATGCGGATTTCTCAAGCAAAAGTTTGTTATTGCAAAGATCACATTTCATCTCTTTGGTATCAGCTGTTTCGTCAACACTTATTTCTTCTCCAAAGTGAAGTTTCCTATAGACCAGTGGTTTCAAATTCAAATTTGCCTGCGGGCCGCATTATACTAGAATCATGAAGGCCAGCAGCCCGCAACCTATATATTTTTTTGAAAATAAATACTTGAGAATGTATCATAATTGCAATTTATTAGAAATAGGAAAAAAACACTATATTGAACATTAAAATGTTACACAAAATTATTTAAATAAAGACAAACAAAGCGTCAGATATATTATTTTTATTTCTGGCTACTTAGTTGGCAACGTTTAGCCACCACAAGCGCATCAATATTAGGAACAATCTTTTCAGATGTGGCCAGTCTTAGTTTTGCTTGTAAATGCTCGTCACTTAACTTTGTTCTTGTTGAAGATTTGTTGAATTTCATCAATGAAAAAAATTGTTCACAAAGATGGGTGCTTCCAAACATTGCAGTAATTTCTACTGCCTGAGAATGCAACCTTGGAAATCTTTCTTGTTGGAGATATGAATAAAACTCAAGAATTCCAACATCAGAGTACTTTTGTTTTAAAATAGAATCACACTGAAGCTCCACTAGTTCCATCTGAATTTCCTCTGCCACGGATTCAACATCACCAGGAAATGGTTTTAAAAAAAGTTGGAACTGTGCTTAATGCATTTTAAAATCTTTAAATCGTGTCTCAAACTGTTGGAGTTTTTTAAGAATACCTGAATAGACTATTAAGCAATTGGGTTCAATCTTTTTCAGTTACTTGAGTGTTTGAAAACGAATGTAGTTACCGTTGGAAATTTGTTTGTTCCACAAGTTCATCTTGATTTTGAATGATTTGATGTGATTATACATTTGAGTTATGATCAAATCTTTTCCTTGCAGCTTTGTATTCAGATCATTCAAGTGATTTGTAATATCAGTTAGAAAAGCAAGATTGCTGATGATATTTGAGTGTGTGAGTTTTATATTTTCATGAATGAGTCGATCTCATCCAAAAGATCTAAAAAATCTTCTTAAAGCCTTTCCACGACTGAGCCACCTTACCTCAGTGTGATAGTATAGACCATACTCATAAGGGTAATAGCAATGCAATATTTAATGAATGCTAAATAGTATTTTTCAAAGTATTGTAAAATAACAAATATTTTTAAAGAGTTATTAAATAAATAATTATTTCATATTCCATAAAATACTTCATACTTCCAAACATCCGTCATATTTACAAAATTCACTCCTATTTATAAAATTCTTTCATACTTACAAAAGTCGTTCTCTTTTATAGACTAAAAATAATATAGACTAAAATAACATTATTAAAAAAATAATCAAATTTAACAAAAACAAAATTAATATCAAGGTTAAAATTGTTCAGTTTATGGGTTAGTGGATCAAAATCCGAATGCTTTTCAGGTATGTCCTAACATGCGAGCAGCTCTCAATTTATTTCTACTCTCACGCTCGTGCTTGCAATGACGGGGTTTCTTCCGATTTCTTGAAGTTTTCGGGATAACTTACGCCTCATCGTTCCTTTTCTGAATATTCCGGATAATGATGTTTTGCTGCTCGGAGTAGATCGCTTTAAGTTCTGCACGAGTCATGATCGGATCTCGTACATTAATCGCAGCTGTGCTTTCTCTGCCTCTTTCTCATGTAGTGTTGCTTTTGGTTTCTCTAATAACTGCCTGTCATGGTCGGATTTTAGACGAAGTTCGTTTACTGTTTGTTGCAGTCGCTTTACTTCTTCTGGACTCGTTTAAGTCTGCTCTATGCGTCTACATCGGCGCACTAAAGCTTCCACTCACTGATTTTGGGTGATCGCCTCTCCTAAATCATTCCATTACTGCTAGTTGTTGATTCACTAAAGAAATTTAATTTTTATCATTAATTTGTGGTGATTCTAGTTATTATAATTTTATAAATTTATCTAACAAAAGACAATTTTTCATGTAAATCCCGTTACTCAAGGCAAAGAGAGACATGATTTTGACTGTCATCAAAATTATAGTACAATTTTATTAGAAGGTCCTACGATATTACAAGAACCCATCAACCCTAAGTCAATGCCGTGGTGGTATTATCGAGGAAATTAGGATATTCATTTCTTTTCAATTTATTATGATCTTTACGATAATGGGAATTATAAATTATAGTGAGTTATGATTTCAAGATTATCATCACTTTAAACCAAAAAATATTTAGCCCAATAATAGTAGGAGTAATGTAAACAACAATTAAGGTAATAATGACAATATTTATCTGTGAATATTGAGAACCTGGTGGAAAATCGTAACCACTACCATAATAACAGAATTTGGATGACAGCATCCGTAGGGGTAAATAGTTTGTATACATTAATAGTCGTCATGACCGTAAGGACAAAGTTGATTGTAACAATGTTAATAATAATAATAATAATAATAATAATAATAATAATAATAATAATAATAATAATAATAATAATAATAATAATAATAAACAGCTTGAAATGCTTTTTTATTGCTATTGCAGCATCCGAGATTAATATACTAGGTGAAAATTCAATTTGAAAGAGTAGCATACATTTTTCTTTCAGTGCCATAAAAATAAACTCAAAATCACCGCAGGTTTCTCCTGTTGTGACTACGACACAAATAATGTGAAACTGTTTCGCGGCATTAGTAGTGCCGACTAATAAAACAGGAAAACCCTGCCAAATAAGTTTATAGGTAGCATCTACATGAATATGTGTTGATTTAAGATTATTTTTTAAAAGTAATTTTGAAGAAACGCAAAATTTAAATATTTCTTCTTCATAATTAACTTCATATTTTAAAATAAATGGTGCAGTGTCACTTTCTTCAGTATTACTGTGAGTTTTTAATATTGGTTCAAGCTCACCTAATGATATTGATGAACTACCAAATTTATTTTTTCGTAATATTGCTAAGTGATTTTTTATTTGTGATTTTGTTGGCAATTCTTCGTTATCGTCAATAAATCTTTGCAAAATTTGTTTTGGCTTTACACGGCATCATTTTCGAACAAAATTTTAATTTTTTCTTTCATACCATTATTGAGAGAAGGAGTAGATAACGAAACAATATTATGATGGTCATGCTTAAGTGTTGATTTATATAAAACCACTTTTGATTTTGGGGCGTCATAAATTAATCGAGGCGCAGCCGAACACTGCTCTCCACGTGATTTTACTTTATTGCAGCGATATTTTACTATGCCATAACCAGAGGAATCTGTGTACTTAGTTGTTTTCGCACATGTCTCCTCTTCTACGGCAGCTAAACCTGCAACATTGCTATCATTCTCAGTCGATTTTTTTTTCCTTTGGGTAATAAATTTTCTTGGTCTTCATCAGACAAATACTCTTCAGCATATTGCACATCTGCCATGGTATAACTAAACAAAAGTAATTTTTGTCAATGATTCGTTAGTTGTAATTATGTAAGTTATGTTAAGAGACCGCACCTTAATAACACTTAAACCTTAAGTTTACATTTATTTGAATACTACTCTATATTTAAATATATATATATATATATATATCAAAAGTATATTTATAAATATCAAACAAATTTTTTTAAGAATCATAAATATAATTGTCCAATTTAAAATTTTAATACTCACTTTCTTATTTTTATAAAGCACAAATATCTAATATAAATTACAAATATATTTAAATAACTATCACTTATGTTATTGTTTTAAGTTCGTTTAATTTTTATAACACACAAAAATATTTTTTTAATACTCAAAAATAATTATTATATCATCAAATTACATTTTTTTAAAGATCATTTCGAATTTTTTAAAGTACGGTTAATTCCATGCCTAATAATAATAATAATAATAATAATAATAATAATAATAATAATAATAATAATAATAATAATATTAATATTAATAATAATAATAATAATAATAATAATAATAATAATAATAATAATAATAATAATAATATTAATATTAATAATAATAATAATAATAATAATAATAATAATAATAATAATAATGACGCCATTCGATTATTGACGCCACTCCAATTATCTCTAATTTACTCAAATTCTGAAAATAATACTGAGGGTTGTCGAAAAATAATCACTAGCCATTTTCAAAATCACCCGATCTGCCGACAGTGATGAGATGCGAAATGATTAATTGGTTGAAATCCCATCGATGTTGGGAGAAGAAATTTTCTGACCTATGCACATTATTATTTCCAAAAAATTAGGAATTATTTTTTTTTAATTGATAAAAATCTCGAATATTTCAAAGGAAAGAAAAATTTCATTTGGATATTTTGGATCGAGATGGATCTCCAGGATTAGGGGCCCATTTGTGGTGGATAAAGTTATCCACAATCCAACCGCAAGATTGACTGGAGTGGTTAAAAGAAGTCAAAACAAGCCAGACTGGATAACACGAATGCAACTTTTCCCTTGCAGAATTTACTAAAATATAATTCCATTCATTAAAACAAAAATTATTTCTATAAATCCAGAAATCAAACATAAAAATTTATTTAATCTTGATCGAATTCAGAAAATAATTTCAATTTTAATAATTGCGCTGGGGTTCATCTCTGATCTGGATCTGGATCCAAGATTTTGTCAATGAACTCTTTCATTTCCTCTGACATCGACTCGGAGTCCGGCAGGTCAAGCTTTTTAGTTGTGGCGATTTTTACTGGGACAGCCAATGGATGACAATCATAATATGGCGGCCTGTCTGCATGCAAACGAATGCCTTCATTATTGTATTCATTCAAACAAATAAAAAACTTATTTTTCTTTAAATTTACAGTTTTAAAGTTTTTAAAATAATTTCTAATCTTTTATCTGACTACATTGAATCCTAGAGTTAGTTCAAAATGCTAATTTTGTATGTATTTCTTGTGCATATTTTCAATAATTTCTCTTAAACTATCATTTAAAATTGTTTTGAAACATTTATAATGCATGCATAGGTGAGAGTCAATCACATTCCGACTATCGCCTACACTGGAAACAAAAATAGGACCCATCTGCCCAATCAAAAGACTATCTTACAAAGAAAATAGGCAGTACTTAAATCAACTTCACATTAATCGCCATTGAAACTACTGATAAAATTTTATTTGAGTCACCGACAGCGATGCTCATTCCAGTCTGTAAATAATCTCACCCAGACTCAAATCAATGCCCAATCGACAACAGCCCCTACTACATCAAATAAGAACCTATCAAATGTTCAATTTCTAATTTAATCTATTTTTAAATGTAATTCGATGTTTTATTGTAAATTATAAATTTATAATAAAAATTAAAAAAAATTTTTTTTTTAGAATTTATGATGGACTTTATTCATAATAAAGGTAACTAAATTTTTGTTTCTTTCAATCTTGATTAATAGTTTTTTTTCAATTTTGAACTAAAATTCTATTGAAAAATGCATTTTTTAAACTAAATTTTTAACACACTCATATTTCAATTTCTTTTCCTATGTGGAATAGTTAAAGCATAAAAATATATTTCAAAAAAACAATAATTTTATTTTAAATTTTCTCAATGTCATACATACACTTGTTATCGGATAAAATTATTTATATTGTTGGACGTACAGGAGTTTTCGAATTTCAGAATTTACTTTTCCCACTAGTGAGACCTGCACTATTTATGGCTAGGGATAACTACCGAATACGTCGCACGATTTTAGTAACCATTATGTACCCATGATCGATATCACGTTGGTACTGTACACAATGGCCGAATGCCATTCGAGCAGGTGAGCGCTATTGCTAACACTACTCCCCGAAGGACCTTCGTCTTCCCGGTTATCAGCTGCCGTTAAAAGGGCTTACGCTTCCATCCATTAGCTTATCTTGCTTTTTAATCCCGGAGAGAAATTCATGGACGCTACTTAGGCCCCTGTATCGATTTGTCGGGTTTTATACATTCTATTCGCACCATACCTCTCATAGACAAATTTATTTAATTTTGGTTTCAACATTGAAGAAGAAGAAAAAAAAAATTTATATTACATATAAATTAGATTAACAAAAAGGGATTCATGGTCATTAATAACAATTTGTCAAGGGTGAATAATCCAGGCGTGTTCTTCGATATCACCGGAGCCAGTTTCGACTTCCCCGTTAATCTTCCTCGTCGATGTCTGTCGGGAGATATCTCCGCTTTGCCGGCCTATAAGGCGGAGGATCTAAACTCTCAAGTACTGATAATAGTAATAATAATATTAAAAATAATAGTATCAATAATAATTCCAATGTCACCAATTTACAGTGGAGCCCAGCCATTACATGAATTCGGATTTAACGCGGTCGTAGCATGGCACCCAAAATTTTTATATTCATTTACATTTAGAAAAAAATTTGATAAAATAAAGAACCAAAACATGAAATTAAATTCATTTTTACCATAAAAAACTGTTCTTGAAAAAAATAAAAAAACTTAATAAATATAGCGTGATAAAATTGTCAAAATGTATGCTGTGATCAAACTTGTAGTTAAAAGCAAATAAATTTAATATATATTTTTTTGAAATAAAAATGATTGTAATTGTAGATTATTTTTAATACCTTTATTATTAAAAATGATTCGTAATATTTAAGTCTTTATTAATTTAAATCCTTTATAAGTGTATATTGTTTGTTTATATTAAAAAATAATTATATGTTATGGAAAAGCAAGTTCAAAAACGAATGTCGTTTTCTACCAAAGAGAAACTGCTTCCCCTAGATAAACTAAAGAATGGCAAACAACAAACCCAGCTTGCGAGAGATTTGGGAATCAGCGAGTCCACTTTGAGAGGTTGGAAAACAAACGAAGTAAAGATCCGTAGTCTACACAACATTCTAGAAGATGAACTTGGTTTACAGCGTAAAAGAGTTAACTCAGCAAGTGACAATGTGTTAGATTCAGCTTTAAATCAATGGTTTGTACAAGCTCGGTCTGAAGGTGTTCCAATTTCAGGCCCAATTCTAAAAGCACAAGCAGAAAAATTTAATCGCCGTATAAATGGAGAAGACTCCAAATTTAAGACGAGTAATGGCTGGCTAGACAGATTCAAGAAAAGACACGCTATCAGCCAAATTCTTGTTCCAGGAGAAATTCGCTCCGCTGACAAAGAGGATGCCAATTCCTACCCATTTTGGCGTAAATGGTTTCTGGAAGAGGGTTGCCACACAGCCTACCAAGTTTACAATTGTGATGAAACAAGTTTATGCTATAAAATGTTACCCAATCGCACCCTCGCAACTAAGACTGACAATCATAAACGAGAAGGTTTTAAGAAGAGGAAAGACAGAGTGGCTCTCTTATTTTGTGTTAACAAATCTGGTAGCCACAAATTAAGGCCTTTGATGATTGGAAAATCGAAAGCACCCAGATGTTTCCATAATGTAAATATGAAGTCACTTCCATTTATGTATATTAATAGTAATAATGCTTGGATGAATACGACCGTATTTTGTGACTGGTTTCACAAAACATTCGTTCCAGATGTTCGGGCTCATTTAAGAAAACTCAAGCTAGAGAAAAGAGCACTCCTCCTTCTGGATAATTGCCCTGCTCACCCTCCAGTGGAAAATCTTGTCAGTAGTGATGGCAAAATAAAAGTTTCGTACCTCCCGAAAAACACAACAACAGAAATCCAGCCACTTGACCAAGGCGTAATTTCCGTATTTAAACAAAATTATCGCCGTGAAATGATAAAGGGTATGGCATTAGATAATAACGGTTCCGTCGATCAATCATTGGCATTACTTACTTTAAAAGAAGTTTGCCACCTTGGAGGTAAAGCCTGAAAAGCTATTACCGAAAATTGTATTGATCGATGCTGGATGAAGGGACTTGGGGTAGCTTTTATGCCATCGATACAAAATAGTATTGACGATGAGTTAGGTTTTACAGGATTCACGGAAGAAGACGTGCGTTTAGCAGAAGACTTACTCAAAATATACGAACCCAGTCATCATGATGTTCTTAATTGGTATTCAGTAGATGAAATCTGCCCTATATATGAGCATATATCAGATGAGGAAATTGTTATAAATCTCTGCATGAAGAATGAAGCTGCACAATCAGTTCCGAAAAAACAGAAGATAGTGATAACGATGACGATTGCTCTACAATTCCACCCCCAAAAGTTTCTGAAGCAGTAGTACATCTAGTTTAAGGTGGCTGGAAACACAAGATGTTGATAGTTTAAAAGTACTTCAAACAGTCTGCGGCAAAGAAGCAAACGAAATTGGATGTATTTTTCAGTAAATTATAAAATTTAATTATAATTTTTCGCATGTTTTTTTTATTTTTACAAATTTTATTAATTGTTTTTGCGCGCTGAAATCATCCCTTGATTGCTAATTATTCTTGCAGTTGTCACATAAAATAAAATTTTAGCGTTATGAAATGAGTGTTTAAATATACATTATAATAAACTTTTCGTGCAGCATGCAATGAATATAATATATCAACGCCGTAAAAGGTTTTATAATTCGGTTTATGTTATGTTTTACGGAGCAAATTCAGATATAAAAATTATTAAATGTTTTAAATATTTAAAATATTTATAAAATAAAACCTTTATTTGACAAAACGAAACCAATACGGCACAGTAACCTTCTATGTTGATACACTTTTTATAATTTTATGATTTTTGGTCAATCCGTATTATAACACAAACAAAAAAATTAATAAATTTTATAATGCACGGTAATAACTTTTATATATTGGCATCGATGCTTTATATTTATCTAAATTTTAATCAAATTTTTATAATCATCTGATGATAAGCCGACTTTTGATTTTTACGTGTGTACACGTATGTCTTGCCCGAAAAAAAAGTTCAATATTGTAAAACCCTGCATTTACGCGACCCCACTTTTAACGCGACCCGATTTAATGGACCCTGATTTTCGCATTATAACGGGGTTTCACTGTACTTATAATGATAATAAGTATAAAATGTTGCTTGATAATCTTACATACTTTTGTGTCATTGTTCATGCCCTTTTTTATTTATTTATTACTTACTTATTTGTTTTATTATTAATAAATCAAAAGAACGAGATTTATTAAATTAATTTTTTATAAATAAATGATATAAATAACATTAATTTTTCTTTCATTTCAACTTTTAAAGTTTAAGATCCATATTTATAATGAATAACAGTTTTCTTCTTTCGATACGTGAGTTGATTTATTGTGATAGTTTTTCCACTGTCAACCTCCAATGAAGCTTTCCTTTTTCTGTTTCTTCTTGAGATAATTGGCCCATGCTCGAATGTTGGTTGGATTCGATGAATTGGTTCGTCGATTATTAGACCCAGACTCTCCTCAATTATCTCAATGCTTCCTTCTGTTGCCCATTTCAATTGAACAGTTTGGGTTTCACCATCGATTTCCATATCCTCTGCTGCTGTGAGGTCAATTTCTTCAGTAATTTCGGTCATTGATGTTGAGGCGGTGTTGTGAAGTTTCCGATATTCTTCCAACGCATAATTTCTTGATGGTTGCATTTTTGGTATTTCGATATCATCAATCTACAGTTTCTCAATTTGAAAATATTCTCTTCTTATGTTCTGAGTGTATACCAACCTGCATTTGATCTCCAAACATCTCCTGGACAACAGTTTTTAGTTTGAAAAATTCTCCTCTCCTGGACATTCCAATCTTTTCCAATGCTTGCGTTGTAGCCAAATTTCGAAGTATTGTATCTCAGCATGTAGGTCGTGGCCAATTAATATTTTTCCAACGACCAATTTTTGAACTTCCTTCATAATTGCATACTGATCATATTGATTCCTACTTGCAACTTCCGTTATGCCGTGAATTTGTGAATCAAAATGCCACAATTTTCCTCTTGAAGTTAGATACACATCCTTCATTGTCTTGCTATAATGATTCATTATCGCAATAGACAGCGGTACCACCTGTTTGCTTTTCGATGTCCCATATTCCGCCTCGATGAACAAGATCTTGCTTCTTATCTCCTCTTGATCCATCTTTGTTCTTAAAAATGATATTCTTTTCTTTAGCATCTGTTCAGTGATTGTTAACAATTTTTCATCCACAGGTAGTGTCGATATCATCTGCGGTACTTCTTGAGCTTCGTTTTTAATTCTGGTTTCGAACACAATCAGTGCATTTTTATTTGTGGCTCTCAACCTTTTGGTCATCGCTTCTTTCTGCATTTTCCTTGACGAACCTTGATGCATTTCCCACCATATCTTCTGATTGTCGTCGACCATTTTAACATTTCCCATGATAATGTGAAGCATGAACTCTTCCTTTTTTGTTGCATTTGCTTCCTCAGCTAATTTTACTCCGGATTTTCTATTCAATCTGAATATTTGTGTCTTCATTTTCCTGTCATCCACTCTCACGTAATTTGGGATCTGCAAGTTTTCCTGGATGATGTATATGTTCCGTCCAACATTGTTTCGGTGTACCTTAAGGTAGCTATCATAAATTGTCCTCGCCCATTGAATTTGTTCCATTACTAAAATATAGCTAGTTAATTATTTTCGAATTTAAAAGTTGACGCTAGAGTCAAGGTGGAGTAACCAAGGGATACTGCCTTAACTGGTAGCGGAATAAATAATAATATTAATAAAAATTAATTACCTATTTTAATTTTAATTTTATACTAATTTTATTTACTTTTTTTATCCCTTATATACCCTTGATAAAGTTTCTTTGCCTCAAAATTTTCTACCTGCGCAAATTTTGCTTCCCCTTCTTTGCTCTCAGCAGCCAATCAAACTCATCTATGATCAAAAGGTGCAAATCTTTACATTATCCCAATTAAAAAGTTAATACTTATACGGTACTACTACATTATCATAATTGCATACAAAATAAATGTATCTCACTACACGAATGTTTCCTTGTAGACAATCCAAGGTCTTTGGGCCATGAATTGACGTTCAAGTCGTTGCTTTAATTTTAGAAGGTACGCTAGCAATGCGAGAAGAAAAATGATATCACACTGATTGTACTGATTGATAAAATTACACATATGATTTCATTGTTATCAGATAAAGATGATGTAGTATTGTTTTCATGAATTTGCACATTAGCCATATAGTTATTGAACAAAATAATATTGTTTTTTGTTTTCGAATATTTACATTAGAAATATGAGAATAATTTGTGTTCTTTATGAGTTCCGTTGAATTATATACAACTCGAATGAATCTTGTTTCGACAAAAATGATTTTCCATGATTTGAAATTTGATATTCATCACAATTTTTGAAATTGATTTAGATTGTATTTGCTAAAAATTTAACATTTTAAAGGTAAAGTTATTTGTTAACGTGGCTTGGATTTTCCCACAATAATAGATCACAACTTTTTCATTAATACCTGCTTGCCGTGAAATGTTTAGTTTTTGGTTAACTAGCTGTAAATGAACTCAATTTGTTTCGTTTTGCAACAATATTGATTTCCGACTAATATAGATCTTGACCCACCGGTCATTACTCTTTGTACCATTATCTTGCAATACTTTTTCGTAGTAGTGATTTGGGATATAGTTTTAATGCAGTTTTAGATTCGCATAATGCACAAAAGACTTTCTGACATTCAACGTATCGATTGTATAATTCTGAAAAATTATTTTCACTTGTTGGGAATTTCGGTGTTCCCAATATATATTGATTTCATTCAGCACTGGTTTTATAGAAACATAGTTATTTAGATTTTTTGTCCATATTTCAATATTATTTTAGTACTATTTACTTTGGGTTGCACTTGTGTTATTAACGGTGTTTATTCATAATATTTTGTTAGTTGACGATTTACATAAGTATTTTTTATTAAAATTCAACTTCACTGGTGGTTCAAAATAATTCAGTATTTTACTAACTTCTATTTCCTCGGTCGGTACACAACCATAGATCCATACCATCTGGGTACATGTGGCATAAATATCAACTTTTTCCATTAACGGGATCCTTTTAATGGCATAATTTGGAAACAATTAAGTCGCATTCGAACTTAACACATTGATTATCATAAGTGTTGCAACGAAAAAAACTTTGTTGATATATCCCAATGGTGTGTGATTTTTCGCTATTTTTTGTTTGAGTGCGGCGTGTCTTTCCACGTTTTTGTCTTTAGACCTCAATTGATACTTAGTATCCTCTGCAGCTGGCCCCTTTTTACATCGATTAGCATGAACGATTATTGTACCTGCCTTTTTATTATTTTGTGAACGTAATTTTAGATTAGTTTCAGTGGTATCACATACTATATATGGGCCTTTAAATGGTCTCTGTAATTTTAGTGATAGACTCTTTGTTGGTTCTGGTTTATGTACATACACTAGATCTCCTACTTCAATATTGTGAGCATGTGCTCGTTTATCATAGCACTCTTTATACTTTTCTTTACGATGTCTCATTTTAAGTCCAGCTTGAGTCAATACTGATTGAAGTCTTTCTTGCATTATTACTTTGTAATCAGATATATCCATGTACTGTGAAATAGGTGCTTGAAATTTTAAATCAACCGGCATGTTGTCCGCCGTAAATACATGAGATAGAAAGGTGTTTCACCGGTACTCTCATTCACTGCCTTTTGATACGCAAATAAGCATGAATTGATAAACAAATCCCAATCTTTTTGCTTTCTATTCACATAGGATGAAATCATATTGATTAATGTTCCATTAAATCTTTCAACTAGACCATCTGTTTGTGAATGATAAGGCGATGTACTAAGTTTCAGTATCCCGAATAATTCCGTGATTGAAATAAACAGTTCGCTTTGAAAATTCGTTCCTTGATCAGTAAGTAATTTCTTCGGTGCTCCATATCGAAAAATAATGTTTTCTACAAATATCTTCGCAACTGTTTTCACTTTTTGATTTTGCATTGCACATGCTTCAGGCCATTTAGTTAGATAATCACAGAACACAATGATATACTTGTTGCCATTGATTGTTTCAGGTAATGGACCAATAATGTCCATTGCAGTAATTTCCATCGGCGCTCCGGGCACTGGCATAGGTTTCAAAGGTACTTTTATTTTCTTTCCCGTATTTCGTCTGGTTAAGCACACTTCACAAGTGTGACACCATTGTCTGACATCTGATTCAAGAGTGTCCAAATAATACTTTAGTTTCAATCTTGATAACGTTTTCCGAGCGGATAAATGTCCACCTAGCTCTTCCTCATGATATATCAACATTATTGTTGTTCGATGTTTTTTTGGAACCACAATTAATATATTTTCATTTTTAACACATTTTAACAAACCATCATGAATGATATATTTATGTTTTTCGTCAACTACATGTTTCCAGTCACTCTCCTTTTTGATCGTGACGGCATGTTTTCGCAATTGATTTAATTCATCATCGTTTTCCTGATCTTTTTGCAGTTCCTACAAATTATTAGCGGTTTTGATTGCCATAAATATTGTATTATTATAATTCGTTTCATTATTCTTACTCTTATTAATTATAGGGATTCTCGATAGCGTATCCACATTTCCATTTGATTTGCCCGTTCGATATTTAATTTCAAAATCATATTTTTGTAGGGCGATTGACCATCAGATCAGTTTGCTGGCCGAATCCCGATGTTTCATCAACCATTGTAATGGATTATGATCAGTAAATACAACAAATTTTCTACCAACTAAATACTGTCTAAACGTTTATATACAGTACACCAATGCTAATGTTTCTTTCTCAATTGTAGAATAATTCTTTTCATGTGGCTTTAATGTTCTGCTGGCATATGCAATTACGTGATCTTTCTCACCTTCAACTTGTTTCCCTAATACTGCGCCCAACGCAAAATTACTCGCATTGTCATTAAGATGAATGGTATTCTAAAGTTTGGACATCTCAATATAGGTTTTTTAATCAAACTTTCTTTAAGCAATTCGAATGGTTCTTGTTGAGCTTTTCCCCATTTAAATTGAGTCTGCTTTTTTAATAATACATTTAAGGGTTGTGCTATATGAGAAAAGCTTTTAAAAAATTTTCTATAAAAACTAGCTAAACCTAAAAAATTGTCAAACTTGATCTACATTTTCAGGGATTGGGTATTCTTTAATTTTCCTCACATTTTCTGGGTTTGGTTGCAATCAATTTCGAGAAATAATATGACCTACATAAACCACTTCCGATTTTCCCCATTCACATTTAGATGGTTTTGTTTTTAAATTAGCCTTTAATAATCTTCTAAATACAGTTTCCACATCTTTGAGATGTTCCTTAAAGGTATTTGAAAATATTATTATTATCATCAATATAGACTAATGCATTTGGGATATCAAGGAAAACAAAATTCATACCTCGCTGGAACATAGCAGGTGCTCCAGTTAATCCAAACGGTAACATATTAAATTCATACAATCCCTTTAATTTCCGATAATCGACACAAAATCGCAAATCGCTGTCTTTCTTTTTAACAACTACTATTGACGATGAGAATGGTGAAGAACTATCTGGTATTATTTTGAACTCTTTCATTGCTTTGATCGGTCTGTCACTTTCCTTTTGACGTATATATAGAATTCTATACTGTTTCAATTTAATCGGAGTTTCATCAAGTAATGAAATCTCATGTTCAATTACTCGTGTTTTGCAAACACCATTTTATATTTCTTTAATAACTCCGTGAATTCCCATTTTTGCGATTCTGTTAAATCATTACTAATGACTTGCGGCTCTTTGTAGATTTTAATATTTCTCGGTAATTTTGGAGTTTTCTCTATTTCAAACTTCGTTAGTTTTCCCAGTTTGGTCTTTGTTTTCATTTGGATGGATTTTCTGTTTTGATTCACTATTCTCACTGGCACTGTTTGGTCTTTGACTTTTACCACTTCATCACACATTGGTACTTCATATTTTTCTATTAGCTTCTCATTTGGTTCAAATATGCACTCGTCATCTGAAACATCTTGAAACACATCTGCATAATATATTACCTCACTTCTTGCTGGTAATTCTTATGTCTGATTTAAAAATACCTCTCTCACCTTATGTTTTTTTCGTCTGTTTGTCCTTTCATTAATCTCCCAGTTTTTAGATCAAGAGAAATTCCTTGTAGTTGTTCCATCACATCCATACCAATTAAACATCCGACAGGAGTATCTCTCATTACTGACACATAATGCACTAATTCGTGATTACCAATGATTAATTCAGCTTTTAATTTCCCAATTATATTTAAAACATTGTGCGACATTGGCCTGATTACTTTACTTGTTTGTTTCATATTTGATCTCTCTTCCACTGTCAACAAATCATCTGATACTATGGTATTACTGGAACCTGAATCTAATAAAGCTTCCACTTTCCTTACATTGAATAAAACGTTTATTCGAGGCTGTTTGCCTTTATTTCCTAATGTCATCTTTGCATAACTGCATGGTAATCCGAGCATGTTTTTCGGTTCAATTTCAGCGCTTGTGGGTTCAATTTTATCTAATTCAAATTGAATATGTTCTACCGATTTTATTTCTTTCAATTTTTCAGTTGGATACGTTGGTACCGTTGGTTAAAACGTTGGTATACTAAGTTTTGGCATAGGCTCTAATAAAAGTTGTAGGTCTGACTTTTTCTCACTCTTAATAATTCCTTTTTGAAAATATTTTTGATCCTTTTTATTATTATTGATGTCATCATTATTATCGTTATTGTGATCACTTGCTGCAATATGGATACTTCGCTTCTTTGATCGGTTTTCAGTTGTGCTCTCACACTTGCCATTTCTCTATATTGATGATGAGTAATGAAACATCTCGCTAAAAGTGGAAAACAACCAATAATCATGTTCCATGACCATCCGGATATTACGTATATTCTATGAGCCGATAATATTTGCGACATTATTACCTTTATTGTTATGATTACAACCTAGAATCCATTTAATCCTGCACATGCTTGTCCTAAAAACATGAATTTCTCCCAGATATTTTTAATCGTTGTATATGTTTCTTTTCTAAAGTGATTTGGTGTCAGAAGGTATTCATAATTGACTTTACCTTCCCCGTTAGGCAATATTGTATCAATCATTTCTGAGATTACACGTTCCTTTTTTGACGGGAATAACAAATTTCTTTGAGCTTCTTCAATATCCTCACTTGCATAGAAACCCATTTGTGCCATCTAATTTAAGGATGTAAAACTTACTAGTTATTCTTGATTTGTTAATTCTAATTTATCTGGATTTTTCACTCCTCGGTAATCTGGTAATGCTATCCATGAATCTTGTGCTAAGCAATATAATGAAGCAAGCAATCTATCGCATTGAAGAATTTTTGGCTTAGTATGCTGTTCCAGTAATATTCTTGTCATGGGTTCCATAAATCGCATTTTTTCGTTTATACTCACCTGCAATTCATTTGTACATTTTTCGTATTTCATAATTTTTACTGTAATTACTTTGCATTTGTAGCCATATAGGGCCTCTCCGAAGATTCTGGCAAATACATCATTTTCTGATATAAGCATAGGTGCTACTAAGTTTGGATTTGTAATGGCCATTGAATCCTGTTTCTAAGTATTTCTTTATTTAATTTACAATCATTTAGAATCATTTCCCGATATATGTTCTTCATAATGTTTTGACTAAAATGGTACAAATAATCAATTTTATTGTTAAAATAGTGAGTGAGTTTAATATCATTTGTGTGTATTTTAGTTTTTGCATCATGTATCATCATTTTTGATACGTAAACACCTCTGTAATTTGTTGCATAAACCACTTGCCCACATTTATTGGTAGCTTCTTTCTTTAAAAAACGCATACTATCTGTTGGTAATGTTGACATTAATACTGGTGCGGTCTTCCTCATCCATATTGGAGTCGACCTGATTGTGCCATTCGATTTATAATTTATATTGAAATTATCGGGGCTTTCTCTAAACTGTTCTCCACTTAACTCTTTGAAAGTCATAGTTTTCAAATGCGCTAAATTACATACATTAGTTTTAACATCAAATACTAGAATGGATTCTCCGGTTTGACAATTACTTTGTCTCATATTACAAAACGGATGCGTTTGAAGTTTTCCTGTTTCATCATCAAAAACTCCTTCAAATTCTTTCAATTCCGTCAAATATTCTTCAATCACCAATGGTTGTTTAATAATTTTCCCATTTACTTTATATGGTTCTCCTTCGCACGTTCCATCTTGTTGTATTACTCCCTTTACAACAACTGTCTCTCTTATTCTGTGATTTACTTTTGCTTTCAATTTAATTTCTGGATTAATTTTTAACTCCTCTGTTTGAAACGCAACTAAGCAGTTTTCTGACATTACCTCTACTGGTCGAGGAATAGCGTGCATTTTTATCAGTGATGTGTGGCTCCATTTACCACAGAAAAATACAAACGTAGTTCTCTTCACAATACATTCTCTAACTTTGGCTCACCGTAGATCAGATTCCTGATACACATAATATTTTACATCATTTTCCACTTTCAATTTCTTTGGGTATGCATCCGGACATTCTGCCATGTCCACAACCAAATAAATCATCCCCATTTCTGTCTGGGAACAATCGTAAGCTGTCATACCTGTAGCTTGTGTAGTTATTGTACATAAAATAAAGAGCATAACTATTGCCCATGGAAATATCATCTTTTTTCTTAGCCCCGGGCTATCTTTTCCATTTAACGGTTTGTATGGTAACTTTACTTCATCACTTTCATTTACTGTAAGATCATTATTCGACTTCTTCCCCCCTCTATTCTTTTTAACCCACTCTAAAAAATATTCATTTGAGATTCGTGCCGCTACATCTATCAAATTTTCCAAATTATCCGTTTCTGCTATCGTATGAACTCCAATTTCTAAAACCATATAAGTTAAACTTGTTAACATTACTTCTTTGTCATTTCCATTTTTAATCAAATTTTAAATTAATTTCTTATCTCAAAATATTTATCGTTTTTTCCAAATCTTTGCACGACATTTGGAAGTCTGTTTTTCATTTCAGTTACCATGTTTCCTAACTCATACTCTACATCCATTTTTATTTCAAACATCGGATATACTGCTTTAATCAAGCCCATTAATATTATTTTTGTTTCATAAACTTCCTGTTCAATTCTCACTAAACTCTGCTTTATCTCGTATAAAGTTCTAGGTTTCCTAACAATTATTTCACTATTTATTTCACCTCTTGGTGTCTCAAAAATTTCTTGTTTTTCCGAATGTTCTACCTGTATTTTATTATTCGATTCATTTCCTTCCTTATCACTGAAAATTTCATCTACTTTTTCTCGTTCTATTCCGTTTACGTTATCTTCCTCTACATCTGTATTTGAATTCTCCGAATTATTCACTGAGTCTACTTTCTGTTCCTTTATTGCTACTACACAATTCACTAAATAATCTGCCCTTCGATCGGCATCTAGGTATCCGCTTTCCTCTAATTCCTGTGGCTTAAATCCACAATCGTATAAATATTCATCATCATCTAACTCTTCACCTTTGAACATCAATATAATAATTCCATATTTTCCTATTCGTCTAGCAGCTCTTTTTTGTAACTTCTGAACCTTTTTACACCAATGTTCCTCCATATACTCTGTTTTTCCCCAATCTTCATAATCTATTACTATAATAAATGGTTTTATTTCCATTCCAGTTTCTCTTAATTCTCTACCAAATCTTCGCAACAAACATTTCAATTTTTTTCCATTCCTAGATTTATCATATAAATATTGTTGTATTATGCTTACTATTTCTAGTTTAGCCTTTTCCTTTAGTTATATTTTATCAATTAATTTTAATTTCTCCGAAATTTTAACTCCATCCCAATCACTTAAAGCATCTCTTAAGTCTTCTGTTATTTCTTGTGAATCACTCTTTTCCGCTACTTCTTCCCTAATCATGCACACAACCTGCAATTTATTTGTATTTCCAGGTATAAAACCGCAATCTATTAAAAATTCATCGTCTTCTAAATATCTATTCCTAAATTTCACCTTTATTATCTGTCTTCCATTATTCTCTTTTAATTTATCTTTTAAATTTTTAACATAATCTCCTATTTCACAACGAATACAGATCACACTATTTCTACTTTCACCTACAACATCAATGAAAATAAAATTTAACCATTTATTTTCTCTAAACGCTTTCCCAAATATTTTCTTATTTGTTATTTCATCTCTATTCTTTGAATTTACCTCATAATAATCAGCACAAAGTTCAAATACACTTTTCAATCTTTGTACACTCAGTGTTATCTGACTCAATTCCAGTAATGATGTCATTATTTTAGACGTTTCCGCTGCTCTCGATTCTATTAATTTATTAATCCTCGACATAATCATTATTGCCTTTTCGCCTTGCAAATCATCTTTAATCTCTTCATCAGATTCAAACTTGCATATTAAACGATCCAAACGCCGACTCATTTGTTTAACTTCGTCTTCAATTCTATTATTAGAATTATCTAGCTGCACAAAAGCAACGTTGTCTGCTTGTGATTTGTCACTTTGGAATCTAATTTTTTTAAGATTGGCTTTTGGAATTTCTCATTATTCCTGGGACATGACCTCGCCATATATCCATAACCTCTACATGAATGACATTGAATTCGGTCTTGTAAATTAGATCTATCTCTTTGAGGTGACGGTGACGTTGATGGAGATCTTGATCTTGCGAAACAGTTTTGTGATACATGCCCTCTCTTTCCACAATTATAGCACTGTATATTATCATTAATTCGCTGGCTATTGGTGCTCATTTTACTAAAACTTATCCCACCATTGCTTTTCAACCAATCTGGCCACATTCTCTTTGGACTTCGTTGCTCTTCATTTTTAAACCAACATTGACTATTACTATGTCCCTTTCTCTGGCAATGATCACACTGGACAGAACTTGAACTTCTTGGGGCATTGTTTCTAAACCACCATTGATTTATATTATGTCCCAATTTCTGACAATGACTACATTGGACTGGTCTTTCTCTCTCCTCGATTGGACTATTTCTAGATTTCCTTGGCTAAACTTTCACTCTAAATGTTGGTGATGAACTGGTGGATTTTAGGAATAAATTATTTTTGATTAGCGATATTGATCTGTTTCTAGATTCATCAATAGTTGTAAAAGATTCTGCTTTTGGTTGAGTAGTTTTCAAATTCAATTCAATCTTCATAGCTTTTTTAATTAACTCATCAAATTGATGAAATCTACATAACATAGGACCGTTTTAATTTCCTTTCTAAATCCTGTCAAAAATTGGTCTTGCAATAATTCCTTCACTTGTTTCGCCACATCAACTTGTTCGGGTTTAATCTTGAAAGCTTTCTCTGCAAGGGTTGTCAAATGATAAGCAAATTCACTTACCGACTTGTCTGGCCTCTGCCCTCGATTGTAAAACTTTTGGCGCATTATTCGTTTGATATCTCCCTCAATTCATTTAGCTGCTAAAGCATCTTTCAACTTGGTCCAATCATTGGCAATGAGTCTTTTATCAATTTGTTGCCAAGTCTCTCTCGATGCTCCTTTTAAATATAATGGCAACCGTTGCACCATAATCGATTCGCTCTATCCGTAAATATTCATCTAAAAATATCCGAATCTTTGTAGATCAATATATTAAGTTCTAACCTAGTTCGTGACTCCAAGATTAAAGTATTAATATTTAATTATTAAATATGTGCCTTCAACTCAATATTCAAACAACTATAATATCGTCAAATAATATCAAAAATGATTATAAAATCAGTTTCAATCTATAATTATAAAACCTAATTAAAACATATTAACAATAGGATAATTCTTACATATGCTTTTTATATTTTGGGAATTCCTGGAATTCTTGGCATTCAAATTATTACTCGTAATTTTTCGGTGTTGCATTTTCTTTTTGAATTTGTCTTTTATGGCCCTCAAAATGAGTGAGGTGCATTTTCTATGTTTTCTTTTGTTGTTGATATGAGTGTGACAAACCGGGAAATGAGGGAGCAGAGGATGAGCTGATGTGAAGTTTTAGTGTGTATTTGATATATTCTGAAGTCCTCAAAATGAATAAGGTGTTTTTCTTACTGATATGTGGGAGACAAGTGGAAACAGAACGGAAACAGAAACGGAAACTGAGACAGAGACAAAGACAGAGACGGAAACTGAGACGGAGACTGAGACTGAGAAGGAGACGGAGACTGAGACTGAGACTAAGATTGTAATTGAAACGGAAACGGAAGCAGTGATGGAGCCGCACTTGCTCGATTATTACAATCGGACCAAAGACACGGAAGAGTGTAAAACAAAACCTGATATAGTCTGGGCAAATAGAAAAAGTCGGACTATTCCCCTTAAAAGTACACACTGGCTCTTCTGAGCCAGTTTTATTTGAAATAAAATTTATTTAATACCTCCAAAACAATTGGCAGTAATAGACAATCTTCTTTCCTTATAAAACATAGAGCCCTTACCGACAACCAATACTTCTTTCTTGTTAAAGCCCATAACAATATGATAAGTCTTAATTTCAACACAAACAGAAACAAAAACAAAATGAACATAATGTTCCGACTATGTTTAAAAGAACCCGAAACACAAGCACATATATTCAATCATTGTACCCAGACACAAAATGCAAGACGCAACAAACACAATAACGTGTTGAAATTCACAAGCGACTATCTCATCTCAAAAGGCTTCTGCTTTGATGTTGAACGCACACCAAATGGAATTGACACCCAACTCCGACACGACTTTATCATTAAATCTAAACGTAACAACAAATTACACATCCTAGACATCAAAGTACCTTATGACCGCGAGGAGAGTTTCAAGGCGGCAAGAGACGACAACTACAAGAAATACCTTGAGCTTGCCATTGAAATTGGCAAAACCAATGCTTGCAAAACTACGTTGTCTGCCTTGGTGGTTGGAACTATTGTTTCATGGGAT
Source organism: Schmidtea mediterranea (assembly GCA_022537955.1). Lineage (NCBI taxonomy): Eukaryota > Metazoa > Platyhelminthes > Tricladida > Dugesiidae > Schmidtea > Schmidtea mediterranea. Next base: position 226,307,193 of record CM039680.1, read on the forward strand.
AAAGGAAATGATAAAGCACTTAACCAAATAGAATTAAACCAAATAGAACAAAAAAATTAGCAAAACTATGCACTACAACCGCAGTCTCCTCAAGTTACGCAATCTACATTGACCACATAACAAATAGACCTAAGCAAACACAATAATGTGTTGCTGGTGGCACGAGATGCATATTAGCACATATCTGATGGTGGAACGCTGCACTCCCAAAACCGTACTACTATACTATTATACTATTATACTATTATACTATTATACTATCATACTATTATACTATTATTTATATTATTATTACTATTACTATTACTATTATAATACTACTTTATTATTATTATATTATATTATATTATATTATATTATATTATATTATATTATATTATATTATATTATATTATATTATATTATATTATATTATATTATATTATATTATATTATATTATATTATATTATATTATATTATATTATATTATATTATATTATATTATATTAGATTAGATTAGATTATATTATATTACATTATATTACATTATATTATATTATATTATATTATATTATATTATATTATATTATTTTGTATTGTATTGTATTATATTATATCATATTATAGTATACAGTAGAACCTCGCATAACGAGCATAATTCGTTCCAGAACGTTCCTCGTAAAGCGAAACACTCGTTAAGCGAAACAACGCTTCCCATATAAATTAAGGTAAAATACGATAATTCGTTCCGTGCCGAAAAAAATACACAAAACATTTTATGACATATACTTTTATTAAATGAAAATTATATTTATGATCATGTTGTTAAGGATTGTAGATCATCTTGGTCTTTCTTTTTGTTGGGTTATTATTATTGAAAGTCGGTTTCCTCTGACTCCTCGTGTCCTTTTTCAATCAAATAAGCAAACCCAACACAGAATAATTTTATTTGCACTTTATCACAATGACAGATCAATTCGTTTGTTTCAATGTTTGTAATCACAATTTCACTAATTGATTTGCATCTTTTAACCACTGTAAGACTCTGATTATCTTAGGGTAGGTTGTCCAAGGGAGAACCACCCTTTCTGATAGATAACTTTGACTTTTTACTTGGATTTGGATTCCTCTACTAACCTAGTTACTGCTCGTTCACGTCGATTCACTCTAGTTAATAATATCTGCTCTTCGTGTGTGGTTAATAATGTCTGTCTTTCGTATCGGGTAATAATGACTGTCTTTCGTATTTGGTTAATAATGACTGTCCTTCGTATCTGGTTAATAATGACTGTCTTTCGTATCTGGTTGATAATGACTGTCCTTTCGTGTTTTTCCCTCTTTCTTTTATACTCCTGCTCAGACTGTTTTCCGACGATTGTCAACAACATTTTCTACATTACTGAATTATTAATAATGATTACTTTCCAGACCGACATTTGTCAACAACGTTTGGTCCATTACTAAATTAATATTTACGAATTAATTACCTCTCCGTAACTCAGTGGCGCCCATTTAATGTTGTTTAGGCTAATTTATCCTGCTATATTATTCCGTCTATGCGCCGGGTTTTCCTCATCTCTTGGGTTTTCCTCAGCTCTCGGCTCTTCCACATCTCTCGGGTTTCCCATTGCCTCGGGCTTCCAATTGACTCGGGCTTCCCATTAGTAATTAATTTTTCTTAATTAATTTCCTTTTTTATCTTATATCATTTTCTAGGGACCCCTCACTAAATTTTTATTATTATTTCTGGACTCGTCTCTCAATTTGGCGTTCAACCATACCGATTTCCCCCGATCAATATTACTTTCGAATTTTTATAAATTTTTTAATTAATACTGCACTTTTATCATTTTTTGTGTTTTATCGATTTTACTGTGCTGTTTCGTGATACCCCAACATTTTTGTAACGGAATAAACCAACCTGTAATGCGAATTCATTTTACAAAAATTAAAAAGTATTCGAATATTAAATTTGTTGTAATGATACATAACTAATTTTTTTTTTATTAAAAAGCTGTCTAGTGATGGTTGTTTTTGGCGACGCTTCAAAATTTGGTAAAAAGGCAATACGGCATTATCATTAAATAAATTTGTAGCGCGCATAGCTACTGCTTTATCGGGGTGATATTTCTCAATGTACGACGCAGCAGTTTCCCATGATTTCAACATTTCTCTTATTGCGCCAGAAGATTGCTGCTTTATTGTTCCCTTCTCCTTCTCTGACATAATCTCCTCCACAACTTCTTCTTGAGAAACGTAATGTAACTCCATTAGCTCTTCAGTGGTCAGCTCTTGGCTAGGCTCTTTCACAAGCTCGTGGATATCATTTACATTTACCTCTAGTCCCATGGTCGTAGCCAAAGACACGATCTCGTTAACTACAGACTCTACGGGTAATGTTTCAACCCCCTTAAAGTTATATTCGCCATCACCATCTGGCCAAAGTTTCTTCCACGCAGAAATGAGAGTTCTCTTGGTAACTGCCTCCCATGCCGTTTTGATAATCTTGAGGCAGGCAACGATGTGGAAGTGATCTTTCCAAAACTCTCTGAGAGTGAGATTGGTCTTTTTAGTCATTTCAAAACAGTGCTCGAAGAGTGCCTTGGTGTAGAGCTTCTTAAAGTTCGAAATAACCTGCTGGTCCATAGGCTGGAGTAAGGCAGTGATATTGGGAGGCATGAATTAGATCTTGATGAATTTGAATTCTTCAACGAGATCATCTTGTAGGCCTGGAGAATGAGCAGATGCGTTATTTATAACAAGCAAGACATGTAACGGCAGATTCTCATGAAGTAAGTAATTTTTCACAGACGAACTAAACACATTATTGAGCCAATCAGTAAAAAGGTCACGTGTCACTCACGCCTCTTTGTTTGACCTCCACATCATATTTAGCCTGTTGTTTTGGACTTTACACTTCTTGAATGCTCGTGGGGTTTTAGAATGATAAACAAGCAGCGGTTTAACTTTCAAATCGCCGCTTGAATTAGCACAAAAAAGTAGCGTGAGGCGGTCTTTCATTGGCTTGTGCACGGGCATTGCATCCTCCTCTGCAGTAATATAAGTTCGCCTAGGCATCTTTTTCCAGAAAAGACCCGTCTCGTCACAATTAAAAATTTGTTGCGAACTTTAAGAAGCTCTACACCAAGGCACTCTTCGAGCACTGTTTTGAAATGACTAAAAAGACCAATCTCACTCTCAGAGAGTTTTGGAAAGATCACTTCCACATCGTTGCCTGCCTCAAGATTATCAAAACGGCATGGGAGGCAGTTACCAAGAGAACTCTCATTTCTGCGTGGAAGAAACTTTGGCCAGATGGTGATGGCGAATATAACTTTAAGGGGGTTGAAACATTACCCGTAGAGTCTGTAGTTAACGAGATCGTGTCTTTGGCTACGACCATGGGACTAGAGGTAAATGTAAATGATATCCACGAGCTTGTGAAAGAGCCTAGCCAAGAGCTGACCACTGAAGAGCTAATGGAGTTACATTACGTTTCTCAAGAAGAAGTTGTGGAGGAGATTATGTCAGAGAAGGAGAAGGGAACAATAAAGCAGCAATCTTCTGGCGCAATAAGAGAAATGTTGAAATCATGGGAAACTGCTGCGTCGTACATTGAGAAATATCACCCCGATAAAGCAGTAGCTATGCGCGCTACAAATTTATTTAATGATAATGCCGTATTGCCTTTTTACCAAATTTTGAAGCGTCGCCAAAAACAACCATCACTAGACAGCTTTTTAATAAAAAAAAAATTAGTTATGTATCATTACAACAAATTTAATATTCGAATACTTTTTAATTTTTGTAAAATGAATTCGCATTACAGGTTGGTTTATTCCGTTACAAAAAGAAAGACCAAGATGGTCTACAATCCTTAACAACATGATCATGTATATAATTTTCATTTAATAAAAGTCATAAAATTTTTTGTGTATTTTTTTCGGCACGGAACGAATTATCGTATTTTACCTTAATTTATATGGGAAGCGTTGTTTCGCTTAACGAGTGTTTCGCTTTACGAGGAACGTTCTGGAACGAATTATGCTCGTTATGCGAGATTCCACTGTATCTTTAATAATTTTATAAACATTCCTTCGAACAGGAATTTTTATGGAAAAAGCAATATAAAACAAAATGAAATAAAAACCAATTTTAAAATGCCTGAAAATAATGAAATAAAATCATATAAAAACGCGTTAATTAACAACACGATTTTTGAAAAAAGTAATAATGAAAAAATATATTTTAAAGAGATGAAAAATGAAAAAACACTTTTTGATCAACTAAATTTTTTAACAAACAGTTTTTTACTGAATTAAAAAAAATATCTGATAAAACTTATACTAATAAAAATGATTTTAATAAATTTATTAAAGATTACTCATTTATTATTAAAATGAAATGGTTAAATCTATTAAAGAGGGGAAATAATTTCCAAGATTTAAATTCAAATAATGAATTCAAATAATGAAATATAGTGCACGCAGCTCGTCGGCCTAAGGCCGACTCGCACATACTGTCACAGGAGCCACTACTTCGCTATATCCAAAACTATGCCACCTAATAAAATATTAACAAACCTCACAAAAACTCCTTCTTTTAACCTTCCACCAAATCAACCACCAACTAGTAAACGAGAGGACAATAACCTTAAAAATAACCGATTTGCACTACATATTAGCGACGTAGAACCACTAGACCTAACCGTTAGCCCAAACTTGCAACCATCAAAACTAATTAAATCTCCACCAAGTACCCTACCGTCTCCAATAACAAATACCAATAAACATCGTAATACCGGTACCAATCCTAGAATAACCACAAAAACTAACAAAAGCTCTTCCCTAAGACCACATTTCACCAAACCTATCCAAAAACCCATCCCCTCAAACCAATTCCTACCTAACGTCGATCTTTTAACATGTCAATATTGAACAGCTTTAAACATGACTTCAAATCTAAGCCAAAACCTAACTTGTTTCTACCGAAAATTAATCTTATCCCACACATACCCCCAACTAACCTTCAATTAAAAATTGACTCACGGATCTTGCCTTCTACAACTGAATTAATAGCAAGTACACCAGAAATAACCCCATCAATATCATTTAGTCCCTGCACCCTCACTTCAAAACAAACTGATATTGATCTATTGACCCAAGCACAACAAGTTATTCAAAACATAGACTCCGACATCAATCATTTTACACCGACACCAAAACCTTTCGAAATACCCAACCCTGAAACAAGAGAAGTCTTTACTGCATATAACAATCTGGATATAGCGAAGAAGAAAATTACCGTGACATTGAGGATGATATCCTAAAACTCCTATTACCGAAAATTCGCCAATTATTAATAAAATATTCCAAAATATATTGCTAACAAATGAAACAATTGAAAATATATTAAATAGCGACCTTTCGGAACAGGATTCGGTTTTCTCTGAACCTGATTCAATTAATAACAAAAAAAATCTTTTAAGAATTAATAAGATTAATAAAACTTTATTTAACTAACGAAAAGATTGATATTTAATGTGTATTGGCAACAAGGGCGAAAGGAATAAATTGGGAATCCATTATATCAACACAATAACTGAACACAGAAAAACAAATCAGTCAGACAACATAACTGACTCAACAACATTTTATGCCAAATATGTGAAGGATCAATAAAATCACGAACTTTTTTTATCAAAGACATCACAGAACACAGAGAGACTTTTCACTCTGATAAACAATTTCCCTGGTCTAGAGAAGAGCTAATGTTAAAAAATAAAAAAGTCACACTAACCCTTAATGAAGAGGGGATACTCAATTGTAACACTGACAATTCAAAAATACAATGTCAAAATAATCTTTATTATAATTCTACATACAAAGAAATAGAAAACCATATAAAAAAATCACATAGGAAAAAAACCTGTAACATAACCATGATCATATGTCACTGAAATGAAACAATTGAACATCACAACTTACAAGAGCACCACAACATACATGTCGGCATTTTACCATTAGAAGACAAAACAAATGCAATTCCTGATAACATATCTGTATCTCGCAACGATATTGGAAAAGATTGACTAAATAAATACACAATTACTTATCCACAATACTTATTGAAAATTTTATCGGTGCTGCCCTAATTAATTAACTTTTTTTGAAACATTTCCTTTTCATTTGTATCCAAATTGGTCTAAAATTATCTGCCCCTTTATTACATCTAAAGACTGCTGGGCACTATTTTATTTGAGTAAGCCTAATAAATTTGCAACAATAATTGACCCTTTATACTCCAAACGTCTAGATTAGCATTATAACACTGCCAAAATCCTAATAAATACTATCTCCAAGAGACTATATATACTATATGTAATAATATTTATGATACTGGCTTCTAAATTTGCCACGCCGGAGCTGAGCTCGCAAATGGTAAGACTAATCTTACCATTCCAAGTATACCTGTAATTAGACAAGACCTAGATGACCTAATTGAACGTATTATTATAGACAAAATATGAAAAATTCTTAAATAACTTAACTATTTTACAAAATAATAATTCTGAAATCCCGGACAAGGGACTCCGTGAAATTGAGAAAATGCATGAAGCCATGTCAATGACCCTTTTTTGCTTAGCTATAAATTATATCTTAACCAATATCTTAAAAGATCATCCCTTTTTAGTACACAATTATAACATAAGTATACTAGCTTACGCAGATGACATAGTTATTATATCCGAAGACAGAATTAACATACAAAAAATGCCTAATGACATCATAGAATATACTAGTAGTGCAAAACCCAAATTTAGACACAATAAATGCGGTTTCTTTGAAAGATTTAGAAATCATTATGAAAAACCACTTAAAATATACAACGAAAACATACCGATAATAAAAAATGAAAACATTTCTAAATACTTAGGAGTTGCATTTGGTGGCAATCATAACATTGACGACGTCTTAGACAAAGCGCTTAAAGATGCTGAAGCAAACTTTCTTTAAGACCTTCATCATTCACAAAAAATACACGCCTACAAAACGATTATACACTCGGGCCTAAATTTTATCCACCACATGATACTAGATCGTAACAGAAACCGCAAAGTAAACAATAGAGACAAACAACTCGGCTTCGACCAAAAAATTAAAAGATTGATCAAAAATGCGATAAGGGATATACACTTAAATATTAATAATAACTTTATTTATGCGCACTGCTCACTTGGGGGTCTGGGCGTTGTCCCTAGCATAGATGAATATCTGATTCAGAGTATTATCAAACTCACCAGACTGCTGATGTCGGATGATTTTTATATGCGGAACTTTATAATTAAAGAAATGATTGAGGCTGCGAAGATTCGCTTCCATAACTGTGTCGACTTGGATAAGACTCTGGGATGGATAAATGGAGATATTAAAAGCGAACTGGCGGCAACACCCTGTCTTTTTCTTAAATTCAGAAATTCCAATAAACGCCTTAAAGAGAAATTTGGAATATCTTGTAAACTATTATATAATATAGACAATTCCTTTCAATTAAAAATTATCATAATAAATAAAGATAATATTGAAAGCGCCTCCTCATCTATGCATATCCTTACCAGTGAGTGGTATACCCTTGAATGGCAGAAAATGATACATCAGGGACATATCGCTAAAGCAATAAGTAGCAATAATATATCTCAGCACTTAATTAAAAGTCAATCACTTAGTGACAACCAATTTTTTTCCTAATAATAGCCTTAACCTTAACTCTTTAACATTATAACGTTATGGAAAAAGCTAGTGAATACCTAATATCTAAGGGGTTCCAAGTAGATATAGAAAGATCAACTCCCGGCATTGAAAAAGCGGCTTAGACCTGACCTTATTATAAAATCTAAACGTAATAACTACATTCACATCTTAGATATTAAGGTTCCATATGACCACCTAGAAAACTTTCAAAACGCCAGAGAGGATAATTATAAAAAACATAAGGACTTAGCCAGTGGTGTTGTGCTAAATGTTTTTTACCGAACGCGTATATATAGTTATTAGACAGGGCCGATCCTGGGTAGGCGGCCGCTTTGTGCGGTCTCATGTCCCAAATTTAACGACGGGCGGTGATTTTCCATGATAATCCTGGTGGCGACGTTTTTTTTAGGTCTCATGTCCCAAATTTGACGACGGGGGAGATTTCCCCGAATTTTCGCCCGTCGCCAGGATCGGCCCTGTATATAGCATAAAAAGGAAAGGAAACGAAAATCATTACGAAACCCATTTTGTGTATATGTATATATATGTTTATTACAATAATAGGAACGTTTAATAAAAATTTGTTAACAAATTATAAAATACGCAAACAATATTGCATAAATATTTTTAACAATACATGAAAACACTAATGGTTTTTATAAAATATTTCAAATAGGATTATGTTCAGGATCTTGTAGTTGAATTTTCCTTGTTTTGTTGTCATCCGCAGAACGATGAGACCTTAACCAAGTTTTTACATAATCATCTGGTTTAAATAATTGTTGTGGTGGGCCATTCATTTTTATAAATAAAAGATTTTCTAGATTTTCAATTAATATTCTATTTCTTTGTTCATCTTTAGTTCCGGAACGCGTTCCTGTCCAAAAAGGAAGTACCGGAACGACGTTCCGGTGCGTTCCGGCTCGAAAACACCACTGGACTTAGCCCTCGAAACATGTAAGCTAAATAATTGTAAGACGACCATATCTGCACTCGTAGTAGGGACACTGGGGTCATGGGACGGGCAAAACGATAGAATATTAACGACAATAGGACTCAATACGACAGAAGCCAAACAACTGGCGAAAATCTGTATGACCACTGCACTCGTCTCAAGCTATAGAATATATATGGATCATGTTACTAATAGGGAAAAAACATAAAACTGATGTTTCTGGCACTGAGTGCTTAGTAACACAGGAAACTGATAATTAACAAATCAAAGAACGCAATCGATGACTTTCTCTCCATTTCACATGTGAATTCAATGTTCTTATGTAAACTGTTCATAAAATGAACAAACGCCTCTACATGTTTCTGATTTTTAAATACTAGAAAAATATCATTCACACAGTTTTTATAATTAAAGGGTTTCTCAAATGGAAGGAAGCAATTTTCTTTTCCAAATTAGCCAAAACTATTGATGTCATCGTTGGTGCTAAAGTGGAACCCATAGAGACTCCATCTATTTGTTGATACCATTGATAATTGAAAAGAAAATTTACATTTAAAGTAGCAAATTCAAGAAGTTTACGAAATGACCTTCTATCCATGATATGATGTTCAGAATCATTTTCATCCCACAGCGCTCAACATACGTCAATTGTATCAATCAATAGTACATTCGTAAACAAACTGCAAACACAAACGAAACCATAACATTATATATACTTCGTCTTTGTAACTGTGCATTCTACTGGACGAATAAATTCATTTACCTCTTCAAAAATAAGTTAATTGTCAATAAAACCATTCAGCATTTTTTGTTCAAACTCTTCATCCTTAAGAGGAGGCAATTTTCCAATCTTCCGACTCTTTTCTAATTTCACAAACTGAGGAACATTTAACAAACCATTAAACTTATTTACATACACATCATGGTCAGAATAACTAATCCATTACCTTAACTAAACTTACAGATATTAATATTTTTCTTGGTTAAATTTTTTAAAGTCATAAAATCCCTAATATTCTGCTTTTTGTTTTTATCGATATATTCCATCTTACTTGCACTGAACTAAGCTCTTCACATAATTACCATTAATGTCTTTCATCGATTCTGATATGTGAAAAAAAGCTCAAATTTTGCACACAATTTTGCTTCATTCATTCGATTCTCAATACAGTGATTACAAAAGTACTCTCCTCTTCCTCAGTCAAAACTAGTTCACTCAAATTTATCACAGTATTTTCCACACTAAATTTCGAAATCCAAAATACTTTCCTCAAATTAATCAATTTTTTTTAATATAAGTATCCTCTTAAGGTTTTATTTGCACATACTTGTAAACAATACTCATTCGTAAAGAAAAATTGAGTGGCTGAAGAAGTGGAAGAAATCTTAAGAAAGAAGAGTAATGATATTTAAATTACTTTGGGTTTTAATAATTGATTATTTAGCACTTTTTATGAAATAAATCTTATGATAGAATTTATTCGCCTAAAAATGAGTTGGATATAACTTATATAATTATTTATAATAGGTGTCTATGTACATATTTCTTCGGATTATGCTATTGTTTTTCGGTAATGATTTGAAAACCGAAATTAATAGAAGAAAAGGCAATATTTCTTTTTACTTCTTTCATTTTATTTTTATTATTATTATTATTATTATTATTATTATTATTATTATTATTATTATTATTATTATTAGTAACTTTAAATGTGGATCGTGACGAGTAGATAAAACATACTATCAATAATACAAAAACAAAAATAGACATAACAAAATCACCACTTCAATTTGAGGACCAAAAAATAAAAGAAAACAATAACCATAGTAAAGGGATACGTAGATAAAAAAAATATTCTCACTAATTTATGAATTTCAACTCATCATCCACTTAGATGACTTCAAACAAAATAAAGACAATAAAATTCTAATCAGCTCATTCTCTGATCACCCATCTCCGATCTCTCCAGGCTTCTCTCCATCGTATTAACAATAAAAGAAAGATAGCAAAAAACCCCTCACCCATTTTGAGGACAAAGGAAGGGAAAAAAAGAAAAAGAATTTCATAACCAAGTATACAATAAGATTAACCATACGCTAACCATAGTTCAACGCATACGCTAATTATCAAAAATAATATAACTCACAGACTACAAGCATCAAACCTCAGTATATAATAGAAAATTATTTAAAAGGGAAAGTAGTATAAGTTATAAGGTTATAAATAGAAATAGAAAATAATTACAAGATATTGAAGAAAGTTTTGGTTAACTATTTGCTATTAGTTACATGATTCATAAAGATCATGTAACTTGCTTCTACAGCAGCTTTAATGTACATTTTTGCCATCGCAGCTATCTCCTCCTCCCCCAATCCTAATTGTTGTAGGTCTTTATTATTTTCGCTATCCCAAGATCCTAAAGATCCGACAATAATTATGTATACCGCAGCTTTGCAGTTGTTTTGTTTTCCTGTCTCAATTGCTAAATCCCTATATTTGTCAAGATTTAGTTTGCATGCGTTCAAAAAATTTGTAGTGTTATCGTAAGGCACTTTTATATCAACTAGTGATAGTTTAGTTTTATTTTTATGTGTTGTTTTAATTATCAGGTCTGCCCAGTGCTATTCGAATGTCAATGTGAAGAAATTCAACTAAGCTCTGGTTAACGGCGAGAGTAACTATGACTCTCTTAATTAAGATGTTACTTCTTATTGATGTAAACTCCGTACCAAGGTATACTAGAAAGTTGCTTGGAGTCGTACCGGGTACCGAGGTTTCACCTAGGAAACGTTCAATAGCTCGGATTGTTACGAAACAACTATCGCTCTCTCTTAGTGTAAATTTGTCTAGAAGTTGCGAAGTAATGATTTAGATTTTAGAGGAATTGGTGCTAAGATGTCGGCTGATTACTACTGTATAAAGGCTGAATAGTGGTTATATTCGGTCTTAACTGTTAGTGCTTAGTGGATATAATCTGGGTTATCTATGCTAGGAAGTGGTCCTGTAACACCTTGACGTGGTGCTAGCCCTTTACACTAAGATTACAGACTGCGGTAACTTCTAAGGGTTACTCAAAACTGAAATGGAATTGACGGAAGAACTCTTGATTCTGCGAACTGAGTTGAGGCTAACCAATGAGGGTTTTGAAGAGAGGCTCTCGTTGTATTTTTCTCTTATTTGTGTTACTGTTTAAAAGTTCATCAGTAATTTCAAGCTGCGCCAAGCGTTGTGGGGGACCCAACGTTAACTTAAGAGAACAGAAGTCGGGAAATTTATTTCATAAGTACAAGCTGCTACATTTCGCTGGTAGTTGGCTTCAAATAAATTTCTGGTTTGCAGGAATAGGTCGAGATGTTTGCAAGTAATGATCTGAGCCGTGCTAAGTCATAGTGATCACAAAGCAAACGTCTGAGCCAGAAGAGGCAGTCCTGGAACCCTTGCTAGATTCAAGAGCCAAAAGTAGTGAATAGTTAGAACCATCGCTGCCCGGGTTTAACTTTTTAAGTGAATGTCTTTGAAAACGATGTATCGATAACAAATTCGGTTTCAGTTTACATATAAAAAGCATCTTTTGGTGTGAAGAGATGTGTAAACAACTAGGTAAGGGGTAGGACGAGTTAGTAGGAGTTAATTTATTAACAAGTACAAAACAAATTCTAGTTCCGATCTCTTTCTCCTTAATCGGGTTCTAAAATGATTGGGGCTGAGAGGGTAGGTTCCCTGACGACGGTTAAGCCATAACGCGAGGGTTGAATCCTGAGGACCGTTTATGGACTAGCTTCTCGGGTTGCACACTAATGCGATTTGAGAAGGGGGGATTGAGAGTTAATACATTCAGTAGAGATCTTGTGAAAATGACGAGATTTACAGCCTCGGCCGTAATTCTGTTGGGCCCTTCTTGGGGGAATCAGATTTATTGATTTATATATTGATTTATTTCCTACTCTTGGGTCATATGAAGGACTTCCCTTAGATAAGGCATGTTATTTACCCCAATCTTCGTATGAGAGACCTATTCCAGTCTTCCTAGCGTACTATAGTTGTGACATTACACACATCTTAAGCTAAACGGAACAATTCACAAGGTGGAGTATTGCGCATAAGGCGACTAAACGTGAGGCTAGTATATCTTGTTTTTGGTGCCTGAAGGTCACAGCTGCACAGTCAAAAAATATCACACAAGGATATATTTATTGGTGTTTTCTTTTAATTAAATCGTTGCCAAACTTATTTTTAATTATTATTATTATTATTATTATTATTATTATTATTATTATTATTATTATTATTATTATTATTATTATTATTATTATTATTATTATTATTGTTATTGTTATTATTATTATTATTATTATTATTATTATTATTATTATTATTATTATTATTATTATTATTATTATTATTATTAGTTTTAGTATTATTGTTATTGTTATTATTATTATTATTATTATTATTATTATTATTATTATTATTATTATTATTATTATTATTATTATTATTATTATTATTATTAGTTTTAGTATTATTGTTATTGTTATTATTATTATTATTATTATTATTATTATTATTTAATTGTATCAATATGACTCATTTTAATAAAAAAAAGTATAATTATATTTAATGAGTAAATTTTATTAATATAAAGTGTACTTTTTCTCAACTTTTTAAAACATTTTAAAACATTGAGTAAATATTCGGAATCCTCCTAATTTTTCCCTTGGAATTTCCAATACATTTGGAATTGTAAGATATTTGTTTCCCATTTTTTCTCAAAAATTAGAATAATTAGAAAATTTCTTTTCACAATAATGAATGTTTTTCTATTTATTTTTATAAAAATTCTTTTTAAACATTTTTAGTTATTTTAGATTTGTTTAAAATCTGTTTTTTTATTTTTACAATTATTTTTTTTATTCACAAAATCTTATTTCATTTTTTAAACTTTCTTGGTAAAGTAAATCGTTCCGAGCGTCTCTCAGTTTATAATGTGTATTTCCTCTGCAAACCTCTTCATTGAATCTGTCCCTGACAACTTTGCGTGGTATTTCTGGCCTAGGAGGCAGCATCCTCTGCTGATTTCTTGGCAATTGAGAATTCCATTGGATCCATTTTTCTCGGCATATATTCTCATGGATTCCAAGGGAGTGTCTTGTGAAATATCTTCCACAAATGTAGCAAACAGTTCCAGGCATTGATCCGAGTGGCTTTTTATTGGATTCTTTTAAGGCTTCCTCGCACTCTTCATAATTGCTTATGATGAGCTGCTTTTGAGTTCCATTGCACCATTTTTGGTGCTCATCGACTCTTTGTTTAGGAATCCATTTTTGGCACATATTACAACAGAAATTGATAAAATCTTCTTGGAAATTTGTTTGCAAGGATAGATTTTTCATAATTTCCTGCATTGGAATCTCAACGCAGTTCGAGGTCTTCACTATACTTGGAATAAACGGTCTATATTTGATATGGTAACACTTTAGGAGGATATCAACCATTTCAATGAAAAGAGTATTCATCACAGCCTCATTTACCAAAAATTCCACTCTATCACTTAGCATTGTATTCAATGTTTCTTTAGTTTCCTTTACCGTTGGAATCTTAAATCCAGACAGTTCATTAAATCTATCATTTTTCTTCGATTTGTCGGAATCCTCTGGACATTTTGATTCCGAATTTTCATCTTTTCCTTTATTGTTACAAGTTTCATGACATTTGCAATTACACGTATTTTTACATTTGTTTCTCCCTTTATCTTTGCATTCACAAATGCAGGCATCTTTACAAGTGCAATGATCTTTATCTTTACATGCACACGGACAAGTTTTATTAGCTCCTTTTTCATTTCCCTTATTCTTTTCTAAACAAGGACACTGGCATTTGTCACTATCTTTATCTTTATCTTTATCTTTATCTTTGTCTTGTTTATTATCTTTTTTCCCTGCTTCATTGTCTTCATCGATACATTTTACAACAGGTATTTTTGTTGATAAGCTTCTATCTAATCGTCCAAATGATTTACATTTAATAGAGACATCGATTGATGGAACTTTGCCTTTGTTTCCTTCAGCTGGAGGACATCCGTAGACTAAATCTTGATCCATTTGCGTAATTACCTGAGAGTTACATAAAACATTTTCCGTTTCAGGGTTGCTATACAATAAATCATTTTCCTTATTTGGAACTATTTCTGAAGTAGCACTTGTAGTTTCTTTATAATGAATGTCTATACTATCCTTGTCATCCTTGATTACCAAGTGAGAATTGAAAGTGCTTACAGCTCTATCTGTGCTTGCAGCTCTATCCGTGCTTGCAGCTCTATCTGTGAATGCAATTCTATCTGTGCTTGCAACTCTTTCTGTGCTTACTTCATTCATATCGTTATACGCTCCTTCTTCATAAGGTAAATCTATTCCCTGCTCATTGAATGAAACGACTTTTAATTCTTTTGAAGGTCCTCCTTTACCAGTGATTGGGCTTTTATCTTTTATATCTTTTTCTAATTTGTTCTCTTCTCGTCGTTTATTTTCATCCACAACTGCCTTTACTGATTGATACGGTAAATATATAACTTTGCTCATAATTTCAATTATTTCAGGTTCATCCGGTAATTGAAGGGATAATTTATGACCTTCGCGTCTGCTCTTGGGATGATTAGCTTCAGTGGACTCTTCGGTATTATCATTTAACATCTGTCTATTTGTTAAGTATTCCATATCAAATCGTTTATGAGCTTCAGGAAAATCGTACTTATGATAGTCTTCATAGATGTGAGGCTCGTTAAGTCGAACTTCTCCGTGATATTTATGAGGAATTCCTTCCCATGGTGATTCGCCATACTTTGGTTTTGGATATATCTTTGCGGGCAACGGCCGATCTGATGGTTTAATATTTAATAATCTCTTATTAGGTGATTGACTTTCTGGAGATTTTTTTGGAGCATTTTTAAATGCTTTTTGTGGATAAACCTCTGTTGGCAAAGGGGTTTTCATATTGTCATATGTTGTACCTTCACTTTCGATTATTGGAGCAGGTTTCACATTTTCAAATGTTTGTTTAGGCATTTTTCTTTGGCAACAATTCGATGGACATAATTGATCACTTTCTACTCTTCGAGAATCCTTTTGATATGGATAATTTGGATCATCATTTTCCATTTGTTGAACAGTTGTCGACTTAGGAGTCTTTTTCTGACAACAACTAGACGGATTTGCGCTTTGAGCTCGAGGTTTATAATTCTTTGAGTCGTAACTTTCTATGCTCTGTATTGGTTTCAAACTGTCATAATGATGGTTAGTAGGTTTTCTTTGGCAGCATCCTGACGGCTCACCTTTATTTTTTCTAACTTTGGGTTTATCACTTTTCTCCAGTGAATCTATGTTGTAGTAATATGATTTTGGAGATTTCCGTTGGCAGCATTTCGTTGTATCGCCGTGAGCGGATGGTCTGGTATTCTTTGGTGGCTCATACTTCCGGGTTTTATAACTATCCTTTTCTTTAACAGTTGTCTTTCTGCAGCATTTAAACAAACAAGCACTATTCTTTCTTGATTCTGGAAAGCTTTTCTTTATCGACGAAGATCTGCGTATATTTTTATCGTCTGTTTTAACTGAAACCTTTGAACAACATTTTGAAGTCGTCTTTTCAGAGGATTCTATTGGTTTTATTTTTTTAATTTTATCAAAATCAACTTGATATGTAGATTCTTCCTTATCCCCAAAGCTTTCAACAACATTTTCTGTTATATATTTTTTCTCTTTTATCCTCCTCATTTTCTCTGATTGGGGTTTTGGATTTCTCTTTTTTACGAGATTTATAAGGAATGCATATACAAGATGACTTGTTAGGGTGGGTTGGCTTTTTAATGTCTTGTTTAACCGGATATTTTGGAATAGGAGTTGGAGTTTTATCACTTTCATTCTGTATATACGGAGTTATAATTGGAGTACTATGATGGACTGATTCCGGTTGAGGTTTAGTATTTTTGAAAGATCTTCTTGGTAAATAATATTTTGGTTGGGCACTCGGTGTTGACAATGGTACATGATCTTCAAAGGCTTCATAGGTTATTCTTGGAGGTTCAGGAGGAGGTGGTGGAGGTGGAGGAGGGGGGAGGTGGTGGAGGTGGAAGAGGAGGCAGAGATTCTTTCAGTATTAAAGCACTCTCTTCCCTTTCTAATTCAATATTCTGATATGGTGTTGGAATTTTCAAAGAATCTTGAGACTCATTTTTGAAAATAGATAATTCAATAAATTCATATATATCCGGTTCATTTTCCATAGATTGAATCGGAGTGCTCGAGACTGGATTCATAGGTCGAATACTAGCTTCTTTTTGTAAGGAAAGTGTATTCCGGACCGGTTGGTAATCTTCTCTTATTTCAGATATTGATTTCGAGGGGTGAAAACACGCAGAAAAGCACATTCCTTTTTTGCTGTCTTTTCTTTGATTAGCTTTTTGTCCATTGTATTCAAAGTTTTTATACATATTGATTGTGGTATCCTTTTTATTTAGGTTTTCAAGCTTTCTCATTTCGTTTTGAAGTATCATTTCGCTCATTTCGGTTTCAAAATACATTTCTGCCTCAAATACAATGGTGTCTTCCTTTTGTTCTTCTATAATGTCATCCTTTTCGGAACTGACATAAGAAATTGGCTTTTCAGTTGGAGTACCCCACAATTTAGACGGCCTAAAGCTTTCGGTACTTTTTTTCTTTGCAGATGGATGCTTAACTTTCTTTTTCTTAACTTTATTTGCTCTCATACCTTGGCCAATGCTGTTATCTTTCTTTGATGAATGATCATCACTTCTTTTAGGCATAGCTCCTTTTAAATCTTCTTCAATAAAATATTTTGGAGCTGATTCTTGATCTGCAATTTTTATACATTTTTCTTTAATTGATTTGTTTGAAAACCTTTCGGGGATTCGCAATGTTTCCGGTTTAACGTCTGCGATGAAAGTTTCTTCGAATTTAGGGAAAGGCTTAATTTCATTAAATGTTTGATTGTACACGGCCGGTTGTTCCATTTTTACAGTTGGCGGAAGTTGCACTCTGCAGTCAGCTATGTTCAAAGATTTAAATTCAAATCCAGTTGGAGCTTTAGGTTCAAATCTTTCAGCAATTCTTAGCGGTGGCTGCTCATTTTCGAATTGTTGGTGAATGATTGATTCTTTAACTGGAATGATTTTCACATCAAAGCTATTTTTCGATGAGTCTTTTTTGTCAGATCTTTTGTTTAAATTATCCCATTGTTGGATTTCGATTTCCACGAGCTCAACTAAATCTTTTTTCA
This sequence comes from Schmidtea mediterranea, assembly GCA_022537955.1. Classification (NCBI taxonomy): domain Eukaryota; kingdom Metazoa; phylum Platyhelminthes; order Tricladida; family Dugesiidae; genus Schmidtea; species Schmidtea mediterranea. The sequence continues at coordinate 226,325,171 of CM039680.1, forward strand.
GTTCATCGTCAATTTCTTTAGTGTTTAAAGGAGTATTTTTTCTGTTTTCTTTGATATTTGAATGTTTCTCTAAACTCGATCCAGACGCTTTGCTTTTTATTAATTCAGCTGAATCGGATTTTCTATCTCTTTGACTGTCCAACGAAGATTTGACTACAATTCGTTTGTTCTGGATGTCAAATTTTATTGTTTTTTCTTCACTATTTGATCTTTTTGGTTCCAGTTCATTGACAAATGTTACTGTCTTTAGTATTTGAACGCTGTCCTTCGATGGAGGGTCATTACTGTCATTACTTTTCTTATTAATTGGACGATTTATTTCTTCTTTCATAGTTTTAGCTCCTTGCAATGTGTCTAACAAAGATTCTTTATTATCAATAATTTTTGACAATTCTTTTTTAATTTTCTCTCTAACCTGACTTTGAGGAACTTGGTTTTCCATTGAATCAATTTTCTTTGAAGAAATCTTTTTCTCTCTAACTTGATTTTGGAAAAATTCATTTTCCAAGGAATCAATTCTCTTTGAAGAGAGCGTTTTAATTTTACTCAGGCTATCTGATCGCTCAATTATAAATTCTCTTTTGATAGAATCTGAATTCGGTTGAGATCCTTTTTGGCGGATTTCTTGGATTGAAATAACCGACTCCTTTTGTGTTTGTTTTAAAGGCTCCTTTTCAAAAGACGGATTGCTTCTAAATTGTGGTATTTTTTTATTGTTATCTGTAACTACTCCTGTCTCGATTTTCATCTCGACAGATATCTGGCTATCTTGACTACTCGAACTCACTATGGATGTCGTAATTACTGGTCCAGCATTCACCATAGGTTTCTGGACTTCTATCACTCTACTTCTTGTACTATCGGAGCCTCCGCAGACCGTAAATATTGGTCCAGAACTAACTAAGGATTTCTGGACTTCTATCACCCTATTTCCTGTACCATCGGAACTTATTCTCACCTTTTCACTGCTGTCTTGTGAAACAATTTTTGCCGGTTCTCTCGATTGTTCTTCATTGACGAAATTATCTTTTCCATCTAAACGAATTCGAATATTTATTTCATCTTCTGAACCAAGATGTATTACGTCAAAATCATCATCTTTAGATGAAACATAATTGTAGTCTTTTGTGAATAAAACAGTCTCTGGCTCTTTGATAGTAATATTCTCATTTTGGAATGTGATTTTATCTGTTTTAATTTGGTCGCTATATCGTTTGATCATTTTGATGTCATTTGGTGGTCTGCTTTCAATCTCTTTGATTCTGATATTCTCGTTCTCAAAGATAACTTTATCAGCCTTCAAAGAACCAGTATGTTGTCTACTTGCTTTGCTATCTCTATGTGGTTTGCTTTCAGTTTTAAAGTTTTCGCTTTGAAAAACGATTTTTTCGGTCTTAATGGAATCGCTATTTTGTTTATTTGTCTTTGAGACTTTTGGTGATTTGCTTTCCGTGTCTTTGATTTTAATTTGGATGTTTTGTTTTAATTGGTTATCCTCATAAATGTTCATGTCTAGTATGTTTTCACCAGTTGCCGGCATCCTTTGGACGTTTGAACCTTTTGCCGCTTCCATTGAGATTACGTCCCAGTTCTTTTGGTAATTGCGGTCAAAGGTTTCTACATTCGACAATTTCATGCTGATATTCTCCGCCTTGATTCCAGAGGATCTTTTGCCGGATCGAGTAGTGAAAAGTTTTTCCTCGATTTTTTTCATTATAATCTTGTGAAGAGGTAACGATTTAGTTGCATCTTTTGGTCTTGCCGTCGTTTCAATTTTTTCAAATTTTATATCAACTTTAGGATCGTAATAGTTTTCACAGTCAGGATCGTAAATTTTTGTTGTTGTCATGTATTCTTCTTCGATCTTCTTTTGGGGATCTTCACCCTCTTGATAACTTCGATGAACTGGAGTGTGAGTTTCGAGTCTAGTTCTAATTTCAGACCCATCAGAAATGTAAACTGTTTCTTCACCGTGATTGATTGTAGTTTCATATTTCTCAGCGTAGCCTTTCTCTTTAATTTTTCCCAACTTAACTTCATACTTAATAACTTCTCTGTTAGCCAAAGCATGTTGAAGTTTTTGAGCAAAGATTAAGTCCAACTGATTTTCGGATCTTCCAAAATCTGTCTCAATAAACATAGAATCAGACGATCTAGCATTTTTATTCTTTTCAACGTAACCATCACTCACTACTTTCATGTTTTCAAGATAATCAAAATAACTTGATAACCTTTTATTATCATCCAATAATTTGTTTTGTGACTGTTTACGTTTAACTTGAGGTTTCTCTGTTTTTGGTTGGGTATTAATTAGTAAATCAGACTTTTTTTCAATTAGTGATCCAAGGTAATTATGTACGCAGCCTCTGTTAGAGGTCTGTATACTAATATCCCTCTCTTCGACATTAATCATACCGTGAAATGAATCTTTAGGGTGATTCGAAAATGGGATCAAACTTTCTTTTCTTTTAGAGATGATTTCATTTTTTGTGACTTCTTGAGTTTCTCGGGAGCCAGACACCGAAAATTGAGATTCGACAACGCATGAGAATTTATTCTCATCATTTTCATCATCTTGAATTGTTCTTTTACTGAATAGAATAGAATTGTAAGTTACTTTACTATCATTATTGTCATTTACCATCATAACGTTTGAATTCGAAGTAGTAAAGTTTACAAACTCACCACCATGATCGGGTGCAGTGAGGTTTAAAGGTCTTTTAGGAGCTTTGGATTTACTTTTTGTATATAGGTTAAATTCTTGGTCGATCTTATTAATGATATCAAACATATTTTGGTTACCTTCGGGTGCAACTCGCTTGTCGTTGTACTGACTTTCGTATTTCTTATGAAGAGAGTTTTTCCACATTTTCATTTGGCGAATAAAGCGCTTTTTACCGCATCGGTATTTGTAAGAGTTATTATTACTATTGTTGGTTTTCTTTCGATATATAATCATTTTCGTTATATTATTATAATTTAACCGTTAATATAAAGTCTTCATTGATTATAATGATAATCATTTTCGTGAAAGTAAATTGTATTTTGTTTAAAATCATTAACACTACCCCCCTCCCTCTCTGTATGATTTTATCACAGAAGCTATCAATATTCTTTTATACGTTGTACACTAGAAAATTTTAAAATTTTGCGATACACGTCAGAAATAATTTTAAAAAATTAATTAATTTTCGAATAATTTTAATAAATATTATTTTTTTGTGTAAAGCAAATGTGGAGACAGAATTATGAGCAAAGCAATTAAAATATAACGGAAAAACGAAAAATATTAAATAAAGGACAAAAAAGTAAAAATTAATAATTCTTGCAGAAAACAAAATATTAGTGGGTGGCAAACGATGGCACAATTACAAATGTTGGGTTATACAAAATACATTAAATAAAATATAAAAATTATAACTAAGCAAAATCAATTCCAATTAATTCAAAAAAGTAACAAAACAGTGACTGATAAAATTTGGAAGACTAATAAAATAATTGTAAATTGAATAGAGGTTTATAGAAGCAGATGCGGTTTTAACGGTGTCGGTGCCCCTGCCGTTAAAAAAATTGGGCTCCTACTCTCTAAAGTATATGTTTAAATTATAAATAAAAATATCCTTGATTAATTTTTATCGTGTATTTAAAAAAAAGAAAAAACAACAATATTAATAGAAATTTAATGAAAAAAAACTTAAACAAAACCATTTTTTTTAAAATATTATTTCTATAAACTACATCAAAAAATAATAAAAATAAAAAGGAACATAGAATTACTGTATTTATTATAAGTATTTATACTTTTGTTGGTGTTATCAACAACTTTGAGTTTCTTTTGATAATATTTTTAGTTTTTGATGGAGCCCCTGGCGAGCGATAAATGCAACGCCCCTTAGAACTGCCACTGTATGGAAAGGTCAGGAATGCGGTACAATCTAGTTTAAAGTCTCAGTTGACGTCTTTGAGACAAATGGTATTTCTATACCTTTAATTTCAATGAAATCGTTAACAGGGTTAAAAACAAATTTCTTGTTTCAATTAGTTATTGTTAATGTTATTTCTAGTGTTGGGCCAGAACACAAACGGCCTTGTAAATGTTTAAATGAATCGGTAACACACATGCAAACATAACATGCAGATTTAAACTCAAACCTATTAAAATACCAATTAACCCTACCAAAATGCGAGAAAGAGAACCCAGATTGAGGTCGGGCCAGAGCAGTTCCCGCGTGGCGCTCACCTTTGGCGACCTCAAAACCCATGGTTACATTTCCAACGTTGCCTAGCAACGGGTAACCACCGGTGGTAGGAAAGAAATTTTCATCTGGGGTTAAGGTTGTCAAAGACCATAACCCCACACTAGCCTAAAGAATATATAGTGAAATATTATATATAATTTATAGTTAGCGTTTTTTAATTATTGGTGGGTTACAGGGTTTCGAAATTTGTTCATCTTTATGGTTGCCCCAGTAACGCCATACAAAATGATTCTAACGGCCACTTGGCACCCGTTGCTAGGCAACGTTGGAAATGTGTTCAAGTGGTGGATTGTCCGCAAAAATTGAGTATTATCACTAGTACTGTAATTGCTCGGACAATCCTCGGGTTCACGAGCTGTCGATAGAAGACCTATGCTCGCTTTTTAAATTATTTGGTCCCCTTGCGTCTAAATTTCTATCGTCTATCTACCTGTTTTACCGACAGTGGTTTGGAAACAAAATGGGTGGTGCTCCTTATTTAAACCCTTCTACAATGTTACTTCAAAACCCTAAGATGATATAAATGCAATAAGAGGTATACCGGAACTACAATATATATAAACGATGCTTTACTTATCTATTAAATACATGAATCATAAGGTTCCAGACTGATTGGAAGATAGAGCGGCTCGGCGTTTTGCCCGCTCCTTACGTCCAGGTCGACGACTGGTTGTTGGTGGGGTGATTGGAGTAGTGATCGCGGTAGTAGTTGACGTTGTAGATGGGGTAATATTTGCTTCGCAATAGGCCAATTGAGCAGGGGCGAAGACTAAAAGGTAGGTTACCGCTGCTCCCTCTTGACAGGCGGACAACGCTACCTCTAGCCCCCCGATTTGAGTCTTTAGTCCTTGGACCAACTGTTTTTCTTCCGCCCATCCCTTCTGGGCCGCGGCCAATTTTTGGTATAACGGTTTGACTCTCTTTGGTTCTATCCACGTCGCTTTAATCTGTTGAGTTTCCCGGACTAATTGGACGAGTTGATCGTGCAGTTTCCTATTGGCCTGTCCCGCCTGGGTTAAGTCAGTTTGAAGTAATTTCACAGGGTCCATTTCTAGAATAATAAGGGTTGAATTTTGTGATGATTACGATAATAATAAGCGTGATTAAACTTAAACATATTTATGAAATGAATCTACAATAACAAAAGAAGAAAACGGAATTTTTAAATCTAGAATTCTAATAATACACTAAATCACAAAATGTTCTAATCATTAATTGTCAGGGTTTTGGATGGTTATTCGTCTGCGAGGAATCGCTTGATCCCTTCTTCGGGAGAGTAACCAGGGATTGCAAACACTGGTCTCTTGGTATTTCGGATTGGTCTTGGTGAAGGTGGATAACTACTCGCCAGACGTCCCGCCGCTAGGTCGTCTTTGACGTTGGCCAAGTATTTCGTGGCCCGTTCTACAGCTGCCTCGACATGGCGCTGATGTTGCAGGAGACCTTCCAGGAGTTCTTGGGCCTGAACTAGCATGTCTTGGGAGGGGTTTGGTTCATCAGACAGTTTTCTGAACTGTCGCATAAATTCTTCTGGTGATATATCCTTTTGCTTGTCGTCTTCTGGCATGTCAGGGCATCGCTCTCGATACACTCGATCCCATGCCTGTCTCCATTGCTCCACGATATGGGCCGGGAGTTCAACGATAGCTTCAGATTGTCCTGAATAGAAAAATTGGTGAGATTAATGTTATTACTCGGTATTGCTCTTGGTATTTTAGCTTGGGACGGTTATCTTGTGGTTCGCAATTATAATAATTCCTTCGACGTTTGGCGGAACACGACTCGAGGAAACTCAATTAACTACTTTTCTCACGGAACTCGAGATTGGACGAGGGTTACGGGCCGGTCGGCAATGCATTTAGAAACACGGAAAATCGGAACTCCAAAACTACTAAGTTACGCATTCTCGTGCCGTAAGGGTCCATTCGGGAAGATCTTTACTGAGGTTAGAAAATGAAAAATGCAATTCATTTATGGCCGTATCTTATTTAGATTACAAATGGTTTATTCATTGCTAACATTTAAAATTTGTATATGTTTATAATATTCAACTAGATATATATTTAAATATTAATATAAGATAATTAAATAAATAATTCTTTAAGAAAACCTTACAAAATATTCTTTGAACATTTATTATTTTTCTGAATAAAACAGTAATACAGTGGTCTATCTTTTTATGAAACAACAGCTTGATAATCAAACATTTATAGGTCTTTTAAATTAAAGAAATTTTAACAATTACTGTTCAACTATTCAAAATTAAAACAGCTACAAAGGTTGCAAAATTCATACTTAGTGTTTGGTTCATCGATCAATTAAAATACCTGGGTCGAATAGTGAATGATAATGATAGAATGATCTAATGATTCGGCTGAAGAATTTAAAAGAAAGTATTTGGAACGATCGCCAAGCCAGTATCTTTATTTCCACAAGATTTGATTTTAATTTAGATTTCTGAAGTAAACATTCAAGAAATTTGTTTCCCAAAAATGAATCGTCGCACGGTTTTCCTATGTGATCAGGACTAGAATTCTCGCGTAGCAATTGTTAATTTGAATACTCCTGATACTGCAGGCTTATTGGGTTTGACGAAGGTGCATAGCCACAAAGAAAAAAAATTGATCGTCGTGCTCAACGGTGGAATGTCAGGAGTTTGGGATTTGTCTGGTGCGAGAATACTACGATTCGTTAACAGGTATGGCTTATTTGGTCATTTGCCTTTAGTCTGGAGAGTTTACTCACTAACTCGGGTTTTCACTTGACGGCAAAGGTGATATGGTTTCAATCCTGGGTTGTCTCTGATGCTCGAACATGATCATAATTTTGTTATTAAAATTAATTAAAATTTACTTAAGGGGGCTTCTGCAACATTTGGAGATTGAAGCTCTAAATCCTCGTCTGAGATATTTGGTGAATGCATAATTTGACAAGTGAAAAAATGATGTATGGTCTGTTATCGACGATAGATATATTGATGAATATGTAATTGAAATCAGATGGGCAGGAAGTGAATGCCAATCGCAACTCGACTATGATGGTGAATGTTTATATGGCCGGAAATGTCAACGAGTAAGATTGTTTATTTTTCAACTTGTAATTTACGAAATTTATTTTAGACGAGTGAACTTTTAAGATCGCGCGTTCGTGGATTATTTGGTGAGTTACATGTTCTAGTAATTTGAATGTTTTCTAGCAACGTTTTTTAAGGAAAACACCTGCATCATGCCTTCGGAATTTTCTCTGTTGGGGATTTTATCATTTAGTGTTTTATCCTTTGGAAATTTTTTACTTATCGTCTCTTGGAAAATTCGGATCACCTCGCCAGTATAGTCGAAAATCAGCGGTAAGCCTTTCCTATGGTTTAATATTTAATGTGATATTAATATAAAATTTTTGATTGTCGTCTTGGTTGTTCTATCGTTCTAAATTTTTATGTCCTTTTGATTTTTCATCGATTATGTATTACTTTTCGTATTTTAGGGTCCATATTTGGGTTTTTTATTCGTAATTTACGCCTTGGATAATTTTAAATTAAACATTATCGCCAATTAAGTCACTTTTATTTTAGTCTATGATGAATTGGTCAACAATTTCCTATTAACACTTTTCCCAATTTCTTAATAATGATATTAATTTTTCTTTAACACAATGATGTAACGTTTATAGCGATTCATTTTAGCGAATTGTTAAGTTATTGTTAAGCAACGGGTTTGTACTTATTTTCCATTTATTTATTTTTTACATTTAATCCATTAATTCGTTTAATCAATAAAATCACCTTATTTTTAACACATTACTTTCAATTAATAAATTATTTTACTTCAAATCGATGAATTATTTAATCAATAAATTACTTAATTTTACTTTAAAATTTGTTTGGTCAATAAATTACTTTAATCAATGCTCTACTTTATTTTAATCAATTACTTTAATTTTTTAATCAATGAATCAAAGCTTTACTTTCTTTTTACTCAAAGGATTACTTGATTTTTATCAAAGAATTATTTTACTTTTACTCGAATTACTTTAATTTTAATCAATGAATTAATTTATTCCCCGTACCATTTCCCTTTAATAAGCCTTAGGCGCACATTGTGTTTATATTATATTTAATGAGTGCCCACTGGACTACTCGGTGTGGTGATTTTGAGCCGTGTGTGATATAATTTAGGTCGATTTTACAGAAATGAGAAACGAGGAAGCAGCCAATAGACTCCTTCCTTATTCCTCGTTTCCTCTATACGGGATAGTATTGACGTTCCAACCCTGCGTTCCGCACGCCGGGTCTTCACGGGCACAGATCATTGGCGATATTCCACGCACTTATACGAATCTGAATTATATGTTGATTTTACTAACTTGCGATGTGTCTTGGGCTGTGGGCCGGAAAAATTTCGACAAAAGTTTAATTAATCTTAGGAGAAACAAATTTTAAACATTATAAATATTTATTGATATATATTAAAAGCAAAATACAGAATTACTTGATCCATTCCATTCAATCAAAAATTTCATAAAAATATATCTTTCCCCACGCCGACATCCAAGCAGAGCTCTACCGAGGTTGCGAGGATGTGACGTGGAGAGAGAGTTCCAAATAAAACATTTCTCACCTAAAAGTAAGGCTTTGTAGTAAGATTTTAAACAAAATTCACAAAATTTTAGTTCAAAAAATGGTTAACTTTATGTGAAAATGGATCGGTATTTATACCTGTTTTCTGTCCCTAACCTCGCATGTTAAATTTGATGTAGTAAAACAAAATTCGACCTTGTTATTTTCTAGTGTATTCTATTCTTTATTTTTATTATTTTTCAATTTATTTTAATAATTTTTCATTTAGAATTTTTATTGAATTATTACTAATTCAAATTTTTTGATTTAAGTTTCATTTTCATGAACTTTTATTAATTTATCAAATTTTGTCGAATTTGTTGGGTTTTCTTGTTATGTTTGTGTTTGTATCGTGCGGATCTTGTTGCGTTTTGTTATTATTTTAATTTATTTTTATGTTTATTATTTTATATTTAATTCTCTTTTTCCTCATATTTGGTAAGGTTTAATTGGTGTTTCAATAGGTTTTATTTTAAATTTGCTTGTTATATTTGCATGTGTGTTACCGATCCATTTAAACATTTTCCAAGGCCATATGTGTTCTGGCCCAACATTATTAAAACTTTGTCTTTTTTCTTTGATAATTTTAATTAGTTAGTATTTTCCATATAATTTTCCCGAGGGACCCTCATTATATTTTTATTATTATATTTGGATTCGTCTGATGATTTGGCATTCAACCATACCCGTTCCCCCTGATCAATATTAATTTTCAAATTTAAATTTGCTGATTTTAATACGATTAGTAGCATGATTGTATTCAAACCTTGATCCGTTGTTATCGGTTTCGTGTTTTTCTAGCATTACTTCATTATAATTTTAGGTTGTTAATATTGTTAATATTGCCTTCTTATAGTAAATGCAGTGACCCTTACCAAGGTTCTACCACAGTCTTAACTTAATAGTAGTAATTCTATGCTAACTGTTAATAATATTCATTAAAATTCACATTTGTAAATTTAAAAATTTAATATTTATAATTCCACTGGTAAAATTATTAAAATATCAAATATCAGTAAGGATGAAAAGGTTCTAAGTGAAGAATGAAATCAATCCTCTGTATTTTCCATAAATTTGTCTTCACTTACATCTGAGGTACACAGTGTGCTTTGGTCACGAGTTGAATCCAAGAAGGAAGTAGATCGTAAACAAATTTTCAGGACCCAAAATATTATTGGAGATAAATCGGATGTAGTGACTTGATACTATATAATCGCCTTATGTCATTTTTTACAATATTTATGCAAAAGTACTATGAGGAAAACCAAAGATAGAGACGGTTTAAGTCCCATGTTCCTGATGCTAAAATATGGGCCACCAAAATTGACATAATAAATCGTTTTTAATATCCATTTTTAGTAATATGTTAGCAATTATGTAGAAGAGACAAAGTAGAACTGGAAACCATTTGCAAGATCCTGCACTGAGTAATATGCTCATACCGGCAGACGGTTCGGACCAGTATGGCAGTGAGAAATTACTGACTTTAATAAGCCGTGCTCACGTTGCATGTCGGTTGAAATTTTGTAGAATTATAGAGCAAATAAACAGATAAGTGCATGAATCGATAATATTGACAAATTTTATTTACTTTTTGATCCACATTAACTTGTGGAGAATATGTCGAGTAAAAGATCATATAAAAATTTCTAAAGCGATAATTATAATTATTTATTACTAAATCAATATATTAAATTTCAAATGATTATAATTAATCAGTTGGAAATGTATTTGGAAATTTGAAAATGAAATTTGTTCAACAAAATGCGATCAGCAAAGCCATCAACAATAGAAATAATAAGTACAAATAATGAATTCCTTCAGTCCAATCAAAATGCTTACAATTGCGCTAGGTTAATAAAATAATTGAAACAGAATCCTCCTAGCGAACAATTTAATCGGCCTGTAAACTTCATCCTCGATACCTACCAAATAGCGACTGCTCCTTATTGAATGCATAAATGGCGAGTAGATATTCCCTTCGAGAATCAGAACAATTCCAATACAACTCATCAGGATTAATACGGTGAGGATCATCAAAATTAGTTTCAAACAAGAAACAGAGTTAATTTCATCAATCTCTTCTTCGTCAATCAATTCGTTGTCAGAAATATTTTCCATTTCCTCGGAATACGCAGGAGAAATAAACAAATGAAAGATGATTAAATAATCGCTACGAAACAGAAAAGATTATACATATCAGATGACAACTGGGCACTCCCAAATCCAGTAATTCGGCCAATAAGATTCAAAGCTATTAAATGACATTTTGTATTAATAAAACAACACTGAAAACTCCAAGCTTTTATTAACATCAATATTGATAAATTATGGTCACTAAATAGTTTACAACTGAGCTAAGTGTTTGAATAAAACATTAGACAACTACACATCTAGAACACCAATCATAATCCGATGCTATTATCCACTTTTCCTGACTAATTCCATCAATTTTTCTGTTGATAATGATTTTGGTCGTTCAATCGGCAACCCCAAGGCTCTGTCCCACACCAAAGACGATAAAACTCCTATAGCTCGAGATATTCCAAATAGCACAGTGTAAAAGTTTGTTTCAGTCATTCCGTAATACTAAAATGAAAACCAAATAATCAAACCAAAAAACGGATAAACATAAAAAATAATATTTGATACATCTTGATACATCCTGATACATCCTGATACATCCTGATACATCCTGATACATCCTGATACATCCTGATACATCCTGATACATCCTGATACATCCTGATACATCCTGATACATCCTGATACATCCTGATAAATCCTGATAAATCCTGATAAATCCTGATAAATCCTGATAAATCCTGATAAATCCTGATAAATCCTGATAAATCCTGATAAATCCTGATAAATCCTGATAAATCCTGATAAATCCTGATAAATCCTGATAAATCCTGATAAATCCTGATAAATCCTGATAAATCCTGATAAATCCTGATAAATCCTGATAAATCCTGATAAATCCTGATAAATCCTGATAAATCCTGATAAATCCTGATAAATCCTGATAAATCCTGATAAATCCTGATAAATCCTGATAAATCCTGATAAATCCTGATAAATCCTGATAAATCCTGATAAATCCTGATAAATCCTGATAAATCCTGATAAATCCTGATAAATCCTGATAAATCCTGATAAATCCTGATAAATCCTGATAAATCCTGATAAATCCTGATAAATCCTGATAAATCCTGATAAATCCTGATAAATCCTGATAAATCCTGATAAATCCTGATAAATCCTGATAAATCCTGATAAATCCTGATAAATCCTGATAAATCCTGATACATCCTGATACATCATGATACAACGCGGAAACTTTTAATTTTTATATAAAAGCCAATTTGATAATAATTTTGTAATATTTGTTTCATTCATTTCCGTCACAATACATAAATATGATAACGAAATTAATCGGCATGAAAAATTTTTAATTTCACAATAACTTGAGATTTTTATTTTAATCTTTTCTAAAACCGATTTATCTCAACAGAGTGATGCGTAATTTCGTAAATTTCACCCAGTATTTCTTTTGAAAGCATACTTTGATGAATGCAGATTATTATTACAATTATTATTATTATTGTTATAGTTGATCAGTTTATTACCGAAAAGAAATAAATGGGATCCGCAAGATGTAGCCGTTTACTGCTAAAAATATTGCTTCTTTAATTAATTGTAATAAAAAATATTTATAAATAAAATTCTGGCATTTAAAAGTTAAAATTAAAAATAAATTGTCAATAGTGAAAATAGTAAAAATATAATTCAAATAAATAACTGTGTAAGCCAATTTCCAGTGTTTATTCAACGCCCGGGGCTTATAAATTCCAAACTCCGGCTATCTAAGACACCGTGATCAGATTCTTCAACTTCATGATACAGAGAACAATCCTTGGACTACCAAGAACATTCGGTTTTAGAAACAGATCCCATTTATCAGAAAAAGTACTCAAGTAATATCCGACGATGAAATAGAAGAAAACAACATGGATCAAACAATAAATAAAACTAATGAAGACACAAATAAATAACTAAAGAGGAAGAATCGAATTAACCAAGCTGGAAATTCTACAATTGTAACACCCCATCTGGAAGAAACCCCATATGGAAACAGTGCTCAAACCTGAAAAGAAAACTATCAAACATCAAAGACTCACAATACGAAAAAACAAAAAGTTAATCGGATCAGGATCTATAGAAAAAGTTCCGAATCACCGAAGTCATCATATAATAATTGAAAGAGATATAAACTAAAATTCTCAACACAAGGATGAAACCCTATAACACCTCAAAGACCATCAGACCAAAACCCACAAAATGTCAAAAATACTCCTACCAGAGCAAAATATGTACAATGCACAATTCTCTTCTTTTAATAAAGATGTCGAAAACCATATCATCGTTCACAGAGAAATAAGACAAAAAATAGCCCAAGAAATGGTGCAAAACACACCATGAGAATCATCGTGACTGTACCAGACTGCAATAGAATCATATGTCAGATTTCTGACATCCGATCATAACAAAGTATCAAATACATTGATCCTAAATGTGTAAACTATATCATATACGAAAACAGAACAACATTATTCAAAGAAATAAAAATGGGAACAATCATTCTAGTTAATTCAATTTAGTTAGTTCAATTTATTAACACTAGAACTACTGATCCCGTCAAAATTACAATTTTTTATATGGTAGAACTAGGTATATCAAATATGCTGGTAAATCTAGTGTTAATAAACACGGTGGAAATAGGCTTATATAGTTATTTATTAAATTTAATTATTATTTAATGTGACTTCTGTCTGTCTGCTACAATAATTTGTCAGTAAAATATTTTCAAAATAAAATTTGCCTGTCTTTCACACAGATTATAAGTAGATAATAACTTTAAATATTCATAATGTCGTTGTCCATTAATAATAAATATAGAAAAATTACAAATTATAACGCTTTTTTTTGCAACAACTCCGGCCGTCATTCAATGGGCTTTTTATATACTAGTTTATATTAACATACCTAATTAAATATCCAAATATTATGTATCAAAAATATATTCATGAATGAAATAGGCTTGTGAAAATTACTCGATTCATCATAAAACTCTAAAGATTTGAAATTTACCAAGCATTTAATATAAAGCATTAATAAAGCACAACAATGACAAAAAAATTTTCATTATAAAAATTTGAAAAATCTGAAATTCACTATGACAAGGTTTTTAGTTTAGAACGAGAGAAATATTAAATTTTTTTCGTCAAAATACATTCGGTAACAAGCAAAATGTCAATCTGTGAAATGAATGATTGTGAATCCATTTCAATGGATATTTCAATATCTATTTTTTCAAATTAGTGCGGTTCTGTATAATTAAATTAAATGATGTATTAATAACAAAATTTGATCTTCCTGGAATTGGAAAATCGATAAATGTTGAAGAATGAAAAAAAAGAAAAGATAACAGGCAATTTTTTCAAAAAAGAGAAACACAAGAAAAATCTAGTTTAGAAAAAAATGCAAAACGTGTGAAAATTAACTAAATGATAAACATGAGTTTTATTATTTAATTAAATTAATAAAAGAAATATCTTAAATTCATCAAATGATCTCCGCAACTTATTTTCAAAAGTTCATGAAGTACAGATCTCTAGGTGTAAAAATTTACTTTCAATTATATTCGTCTTTCTGTGAGTTTTGTAGTCTGAAGATTAAATAACAAACAATATTACAGAAATACGGTGGTAGCATCAAACCAGATCAAGCTTGTTGATATGGAAAGAAAAAAGAAAAAACTAAACGTTCGTATGAATTGCCATCTAAAAAGTTCGATTTAGAAGTTTTAATATTTTTAAATCTATATCAAGAGCTTGAAATAATAATAAAAAATATTTAAATATAGAATTCATCATATTTTTAATCACCTATGATCTGTTTTATTGCTTTTAAAATTCCATTTATCCACATTTTGACCATTGATCAATATTTTTTTCCTTTTAATACTATTTTTCGGATTTGCATTTTTTTAAAATTAGCACGTGCCAAAAATTATGTTAAGATGAAAAAAATATAGAAAATGAATAAAAATAAAATTAGTGTGTTTCAATTAATCTTGAAGTCTTCAGGTATAGAATAAAGAAAAATACGTAAAAAGGCCAAACCAGCTCTGATTCAACAATGACTACATGCATTTTTACATAATTCAGAAATTTATATTTGATTTACAAAATTGTTATTATTAAATTGTGAGTTAAATTTTGTGCTAAACAATTAAAATTGGTTCAGTATTTCTTCAATTTGGTGTATTCATAATTTGGTTCAAATGGTATTATATTTGGTTCATTTTCTACTAAAATATTGGTTCAGTTCAATTAAATTTGGTGCATTTATCAGTTTAAAAACAATTAATTAAATTTGGTGCATATTTCATTTATTTTGCTAATAGAGATATAAATGTTTTATCTTGTATTAAATTAATTTAATGATAATTTAATTTTAAAAACGATCAGGGAAAACCTGTTTTTATACACTAGAACTACCAAAAAATGACGGATTTCACATTTTTATTAACATCTTATATGCGGTATCTTATATGCAAGTATTTATGATTTTTAATATGACATTAAAGTAATTAAAAATATTTTTTTATTTTCGATTTAAATAAATTGACATGTTTAAAGTTTACCAATAAACTTTGGTTAAGCGGCACCGGGTACATTTCAAGAACTAATGATAAAAATATTGAAAGATTTATGGAGAGAAGGAGCTATGGTATATTTAGATGATATTTGAATTTTTACGAAAACAATTGAGAATTATTATTAGGTGTTCGGAAAACTTCTAGAAAAACTAATGGAAGCAAAATTAAGAATTAACCCGGAAAATTGTCAGTTATTACAGAGTGAAGTAAAGTTTTTAGGGCACATGATTAACAGTTGAGGAATTCGAACAGATCAGAGTAAAATTGAGGCTATCAAATCTTAAATAAATAATTTGCGAAGTTTTTTAGGTATTTGCAACTATTATCGAAGATTTATTAAAAAATATGCAATGAAATCGAGACTGTTAGAAAGCATATATGTGAAAAAATAATCTGGACTGAGTGTAAGAAAGCCTTCGAAGAAATGAAAATAGCGTTAACCAGAGCGCCAATTCTCGTATTTCCCGATTTCAAGAAAGAATTCGTATTAGATACGGACGCAAGCTTTGATACAATTGGAGCTGTATTATCACAAAGGGATGAACGGGACATGAGCACGTTATTGCATATGGATCCCATGCAATGAGTACCCACGAAAGAGGATGTTGTATCAAACGAAAAGAACTCTTGACTATATATTATTTCAGTCGTCACTTCAACCATTATCTATATGGTGAACGGTTTGTGTTACGCACTGATCATAAAGCAATAACTTTATTGTTAACGACAAAGAAGCCAATAACAGCACAATTTCAAACACGGATAAATTATTTGAGCAGTTTGGACATAAAAATGGAATTCAGAAAAGGTACAGAGCATACAAATGCAGATATGCTGTCTAGAAATACATACGGAAATGTTTAGAATGTTTGATAGACCATGAAAATTCCAAATCAGGGCGATTGAAAACTAGATTGTTAATATTGATGACTGATAGTAATAAAGATAATGACAAACAGATAATGCAGAGATACAAGAAATAAAAGATAAAATTAATAAAAAGAGAAATAATAAATATATATTGAAAGGAAATATTATTTACACGAATCAAAACAAAATATGGATACCGGGAACAAAAAGTCGAGAATTGATAAAGGAAACACATTTATTATTATGTCACACGAAGTAGAAAAGTACTGAAATATATTCGAAACAATTTTGACATGGATTTACTAAATGAAATAAAAACGACTCTTTCGATATGTGAAGCTTTTCAGAAAAATAAATTTCTAACTATTTAGGCAGAAGAATATATGTCTATTAATTCAAGCTTCAGAACCGATGGAGAAAAAATACATGGATATTTGTGGTTTATTAAGAGAAACGTTCAGAGGAGAAAAATATATCTGTGAAATAATCGATCATTACAGTAAATACATTTCATTAACTCCTATTAGTATGCAGGATGAAAACACCTTAAAGAAAGTTTTATTAAATCATTGGGTATTGAAGTTTGGTGCATCTAAGGAGTTACGTGTTGATTGTAAAAAAGACTTAAAGAACTAGCGAAGACAGTAGGAATTGAGTTGATATTTTCAAGTCCAATTCATCATAACACTAACGGTGTAGTTGAAAGACAATTTCGTACTATAAGAGATTTTATTAATGCATAACTTAAAGATGGAGTAAAGAAAACTGGGCAGAATTAATACCTGATGTAGAATACGACAGTTCAGAAAACTACTGTAGTAAGTCTTGCAGAAATTATATTAGGAAGAAAAATTGATAGATCAGCAATGACATAGTAATAACGAAGTAGATAGAGAAAGAATTATTCAGGGATTAGAAGTTGAGAGACAGCATGCTAAAGAAAATGGCACAACAAGGAGTCTAGAAGTAGGGGACAAAGTATTGGTAGAAAAAGAGTTTAGAAAGAAAGATCACAAGAGATATGAAGGACTATATACAGTAGTAAAACAAAATCATTAAAGACGTTATTATTAGCAGACGAAAACGGTAGAAACAACAAGAAATATTGAAAAGATAAAGCACTTTAAAGAAGGGGGATGTAAGGAATTCTAAAACTCTTATTTCAAAATAATATAGTTGAAACAACTATTTGTGTTAAATTTGTATATTAAAATTTAAGTTAAATTATATCATATTATAAAGTATTTTAAATTAAATTTATTATATTGATGACCGATAGCTATATCAATATTAATAATTATCAGACCTCAGTTATTAAATTTTCAGATTTTGAGAGAAATTTTGAATTAGTATTTTTGTAATAATAAATAAATGTTAGAAGATTTAAATTTTTTTGCACTTTTCAAAATGAACGTGATAAATGTGTAAAAACGAAAACTATTTTTAGTACTCAAAATAAAATTTGAAGATTCAAAAATAATTTCGAACTTCAAATTTTGGGAACCTTGTGAAAACAATGGTCATTCATCGAAACAGAGTGGTTAATCACAGGAAGTAAGCAAATATTGATGCAATTTCAAAATAATCACCATTTTCAAATTAAATATCAAATGGCATTATTAACAATGACTAATAAATTATCAACATTTTATCTCTTAAATCTACCGCCAAAGAAATGTTATGGATCGCGAGATATTTTCAAATATTAAAACAAAATAATTGCACTTCATTAAATGACAAAACGTGCTTATCAGGTCAATAACTTTAGATTGTCTAATAGAAAGTAACAAAAAATTCAATCTTGTAAATGATTTTGCTTGCTAATTTTATATGACAAATAACAAGTTTATATGATAGTAATTGGGTTAATATATGTTAAATATTATAATGTTTAACCAGTGATATCATGAAGAATAATTAAAGATTAAACAAATATAAGATAATATAGACATTTTCTGCAAATTTCATTATATATATAAAGATATGTCGAGAAGTTCTGTTTGATATTTTAAATAAAGGAAACTAATGGTTTTATATTGTTTATTATTATTTAATTTACTATATAATTCCTATTATTACTAACAACTTCTTCCCGTCTTAATAGCATCTTGTATATTTCTCTGTGATAAAAGGAATCATCCTTGGAAGCTTAAATTCATCCAATGACTTTTGGATATCTTTGAAAAAAATATTTTCAATTTTAAAAATTTTCAAGGTCCAGTAATGAATAATAATTATTATTTTGAAATATTTTTTCGTCGTTTTTTCTTTGTTCGTGTTCATAAAGAATACAAGGTCTTAATTGAATTTTATCTACCGGCATCGTTTCTTCATTGAATCTCAGAAAGGACTGGCGATTTCATTGTTTTTATACCTGTGAAATGATTGAATCATCTCTATGATCCAAAAGTATTCGCGTAATATAAAATTTATTTAATTTATTTAAACTAACAGAACTTTTCAATATATCTAATTTATGTTCATTTTTGTTTAGTAATAAATCGCACCATCCTTTATGTAAACCGAAAACAATGCATTGTTGAAGTTTATTTATTACATTTAATTACTGTTGGTAACCTAAAAGAAACCTGTCACGCTATTAACAGTCCTATATAGTAAATCCACCTACAAAATAATCCAATTAGTGATGAATTTTCTATGTTGAAACTACTTAGAACACTCAATTTTGTGTTTATGTTGCAAATATGAAACATCTATACTTTGTGGAACGTGATTCATAAACTCTCCAAACAACATATTAATTTAATTGCAAATAATAGAAACTGGAACATGCCTGCCTGAGGTGTAAAGTTACAAACAAAATTGAAATAATATTGACATAAAACTTTACAAAAACAAATGTACGTTCCTAAATGTTTGTGTTGAAAATTAACGTGTAATATCGAATATCACAGCCCCTTGTTATTATTATTGCATCTTGATTTGTTTTTGTAACTGTTTCATACGTGCAACAATCGATTTCCCTTATTTAGAAACATAAACTTCCGCTAAAGATTTTATTAACTCTGTATTTTAATAAATGTTGGAAACTTGTATATGTACAACAATGTGCTAAACAGGGTTAAAACTGTAAAATTAATCTTTTACACATTTACATATATTTTTCTGTGTATAATAATATAAATTTTTTCTACTAACTATAAAAATGGAATATAATATGAAATAGCATTTTTCTTAAATTCAGATTAAAAAAGAATTTGTTTTACTTATCTCATTTATATAGTCTTTTTATAGTTTACATATAAAATTACTTAATTCATATTGAAAATACGGATGAAATTCGAGCATAGAGTCCGATATACGTGTATATTACGTGCAAATAATGAGTGAATTTGTACAATTCATGATGTGATTTGTTGTGTTTAAATATTGACATGTCATTGGTTAATTTTACTACACACTGCGTGAAATGGGCAGAAAACGTACAGCACATCATTCCATGAATAACTGTAAATTGTAAGCAGACTCAAATACTTCATTAAAAGTTAAAGAATTCAATGATACCTCTGGAAAATTTTCGTCAATTTCATCCATATACGGTGACTAATATAATAAAAATCATGGTCAGTGACAGCAAAAAAGAACGAAGTTAAAGAGAAAATTCTTAACAAAAATGGGAATTATCAACACCAAATCAGTCAATAAAATGGCTAATTTTGTTGACTTAATATAAAATTTTGATTTGCTTATAAAGTGGGGAAATTTATGTTACAAAATCGGTGTTTTTTAAAAATAAATAGTAATAATAATAAATAATAATAATATAATAATAATAATTAATAATAATAAATAATAATAAATAATAATAATAAATAATAATAATAAATAATAATAATAAATAATAATAAATAATAATAATAAATATTAAGCAAAAGCATCGGTGTTAATGGCAAGCGTGGATAAAGTTATTTAAAAATACATTTTAAATATTCAATAATTATTTCGTCTTCCTGGATTTTGTAATCGAATGAAATCAATTAAAATGTGCAAATTTTGAGTGATATCTAAATAAAATTCCAATTAACATTCCCAGTTCCATAAAAATTATGCTTATAATGCTAGATAAACACAAATGAAATGGTTTACAGACCTGCAACAATACTCCACTGTGTGCGTCGACATTTGGGAACGGATTGGCAATTTTGCTTTTTTTACCGAGTACAGCTGGAACGATTTGATACAACTGACTAACTACCTTGAATACCGGATCATTTGGCAAATGTTTCAATGCAAATTCTCGCTGACACATATACCGAGGATCGGTTTTACGTAAAACTGCGTGGCCGTAACCGGGAACCACCTATAATTGCTTTATATGATTTCCCATCGGATAACACGCTTTACTTGTCCAGCTTTGAGAGTTTTTTCAATAAATTCTATTATATCACTATCACTAGGTTTCGATCCGACGACTTCGATCATTTTTTGAACCCATAGCAAAACCTCTTGATTGGCAAGACCATGAAGTGGACCAGCTAAACCACACATTGCAGCTGAATAGGATAAATAAGGATCTGATAAAGCGCTTCCTACTAAATGGCAAGTATGAGCACTGACATTGCCACCCTAGAAATCCATGAAATGTTTAAAATTTAGAGTCCAGAAACTTTACAAAAATATGAAGAATAAAATTCAAATTATCAAAGTTGTATATTGATTTAAACTGGAGGTTTGTACCCTAATAGTCCGGGACTATTCTTGTACCTAAATCCAGTTGTTTTACTAATCAGGTATTATATAGATTACAGGAAAAATTGCTGAAAAAAATCTCATTCATCTACTTTCTGAATTACAACTAAAAAAATTGGATATATAATCCCATTTGTATTTTATAGTGAGATCATTTGTATCAAGTGTTATACTACCAACAGTATATTATATATTAATGGCTAATTGGAAAAAGACTGAAATTAATTATCAAAAAATGTATTATAAAAAATATACTGTAATACAAAACTTAATAGAAATATTTTGATTAATTAAGAAATGGAATGAAACATGATTGGCAGGGGCAGTATACTCAGCACGGGTACGAGATTAATAACGAATAAAATGTAGCTTGTGTGAAGTTTTTAACGCGCTAGTGGGTGAAAGATTTGGAAATATATATCCCGACTTTTAAAAAAATTTGAAATGTTGGTGTTTTTAATCTGCTCGTTGGTAGTATTGTCCTGGTGGGACTCAGAACTAAAAGATAAGTGCGAGAAACCATTTTAATGCAGCGAATAGTAATGATTGTTTAAGATATTAAAGATATTTTTATATTTATAAATACTATGATAAATTATTAAGCATGCTTTCTTTATTTTTGGTATCTCCAAAAACATCTAAACATCATTATTAGTATTTATTTAGCATATATTTTTGTTACGGAAATTTTTTGTGTCGAAATTTTAATATTTGAATGAAAAAATATAAAATATGCAGTAAATCAATATTTTATATTTTTTTCTTTCAATTTCGTTTATCTTCATCTTTTCAAAACTATCGATCACATTTTCTATTATATTTAACGCGTTATCAGCACTTACCTTTTTTAACTGTTGAAAAAACCACTTTCTGAAATTTGTATCAAATATAAAAAAATATGGAGTCTACAAAATAAAATGTTTGAGATAAATTAAATTTCTTAACAAAAAAATCGATACGCACTTTTAGTGATATGTACAAATGTATTTCTTTTTTTCTGGTATAAAAACTTTTTTTTTGAATTGTTGATATTGTCTATTCTGTATTAATTTCAACTAGTAGTACGTATTTTGTGATTTACTGGTTTAGATGATAAATCACTTAGATCGAGATTCTATTTAAGATTTTTGAAAAAGCCTTAAATTATCAAGGAATTCAGTTTATTTTCGAAATGTTAATCATTATGGCTCAATTGAATTTTACAGGTAAATCTAATATGTTCGATCTCATTTTTTTTCAGATTGTATATCAAAGGTAAACACTCTTCCACATACTTTGTAAAAATGTGCACAAATTTAGAAAGAATGCTACTTTCCACTCATTTCATTACACAAATTTCGTTCCTCGGATGTTTCGGATGTTTTATGTGCAGCAAATTTATTTTTATGATAATCACCACATAAAGGGAACGAAGCGTCAATAGTGTATCGTTATAACGATTTATAGAATTCTGGTTATTTTTACGGTTTATACTAGTACAAACGTTGTTAGATACTGTGAAAACATCTTCGTTTAATTCAAAATTTGTATTCATTCAAAGTTCAAAATTTATTCAAATCAAAATTATATCTTTCATATTTTCAAGTATTTAAACAAAATTAACAACGGCATTTAAATTTTATTTTATAATTAATTTATTTAAATTTTATTTTATTTAATATTTTTAAAAAAAATATTTAATAATTAATATAATAATCTATAATCAGATATTTAAATAATTTTATCTAATTTATCAAAAGTTAATTTAAATCTTATTTTTAATTTTAATCATTTTAAAACTTAATTTTATGTCCGTTGATAATTATGCCTAAATATCCTCACATCTCCCTTCTTTAAGAAATCATTTCATATTCTCTACGTTTCTTTGAATCAATCTTCCATTGGCGTCTCGTAACGAATATCGTCTATCATGTATGTTTTAAATCACTTCGTATGGTCCTTCGTATCTGTCTTTATCTTTTGATCTTGCTTCTACTTTACTAGTACCGAATCTCCTACTTTGAACTCTCTTCTAGTTATAATTTTCTCATGTGGTTGTATTTTCCTTCCGAATACCCAAGTTATTTTTTCGTTCCTGTTAACCACCTCAGCTGGACTTTTCCCAATTGTTTTTTGAAACGTTGCGTTCAGTGTGAATTCAATTTCTGGCAATATATCTGACCAACTAGTCCGAGTCCCTCCTTTTAGTGATGCGTTTACATAATCTCTTATTGACCTGAATTTCCTTTCAACACTTCCATTTGTATATTGGTGATACGGACTCGAAAAATATATTGTGATTCCAATTGATTCTGTGAAATCCTTTATAACTTTTGACTGACCACAAGTACTTGGACTCAGAATTGTAAAAAAACTAGTTAAAAACTGTTTGCATTTACAAAAATCTCATTTAATGATTAAATATTGTAACTAACATTGTGCAATTAGTATATTAACTAGATTATAATTATTTCAATTTTTATTTTATTAGTTCCTAGAAAGTTATTACCAAGCGGCCCTCAGAACAAATTTAATTTTCATGACAAAAAAGATTGTCAATCCCTATTATAGATAAATATTTTTAATTTATACGAATTTTGACATGTCAAAAGGCAAACTTTTAAGAATTGTCTGATACAATTAATATTTATGACGAGATATAAAAGTACCTAAACACTTGACAATTCTGTCCTGGTAAGTTTCCATTAATTATATGGTCAAAGCACAACTTATAAATCTCAACTTATAGAAGAATTTTTTTTTAATGCTGATATTAAAGTTTGATAATTAATATTTGATATCTTAAGATTAATTATCACTTTTGATTTTTCTAAATTTCAAGCCCAAATTTAACGTCATCTTAATATTAATAAAAAAATTTAAAATGTTTGAAAATAAAATAAAATTCCTAATATACAATATAATATTTAATGTGACAGTAAATAAAATTGACCTTAAGGGTATTCTGTGTGCAAATTTGGTTTCATAGATCCATTATCAGTAGTTATAAGCCAATTATTTTAGTGAATTACTGTAAGATATTTAAGAAAAAGATAATTGATAATTGGATCAGATAAACTATTGTATTAATTCAACCTTAAAAATATCTTTAAAGATTAAGAAAATAATTAAAATCTGCCAACACAAAAATATTGATGAATTTATTAACCAATTAAAAACATAATTTCTAATATTGTTAATAATCTTAAAAATGTTTTTTGTCGATAGCGGAATCATTTATATAAACATAATTTTAATAAATAACAATGTAAGCTAATTTCCGCAAATTTTTTCATGAAATGAAATATTGATAAGAACTACCTTAAGTGGTCGTTATTGTTAAAAAATATAAAAATATAGAATAATTAAAAGTATTTAATTATTACGAAAAATTGTCTTATCTGTTTAAAATTGAAACATGTTGCGTCAATAATTTACAATAGCACTTGCAAATTTGAAATCATTTTAAAAATTTTATAGCATTATTTGGTAAGTGTAAAGTAACAATAATCAATACTGCAAATTGAATTAAATCAAAATTTAATTATTTATTCCAAAGTTCAATACAAATTGCTCTTATGTTAATGAATAAGATAGAACAATATGATACAGTTTGCAAAGGTATAAGCATCAACATTAAATTTATGGCGCATAAATTTGATAGGCCTATTTTCATTGTTATTTATTCGATTGTATAATGATACAGAAGATTTGAGCAAAAATTCATTGAAATTTTAAAATTATTGTTCATTAAATTTTTAAAAGATGACGATCATGATGATGTTAATGGTAATTGTGACAGACTTTTTGTTATTGGTTTAACATTCCACATTGGGTCAGGATTAGTTTTGCATAATGCATAACGCCAACCGTATTACATGTACCCTACAGTTCCGACATCTTTTACTATTTAGAAAGATCTATGTCAGTTGTTTAAACACATTGTATGTGGGTATATTGTGACGCAATTTCACGGCGCTCATTTTCACTTGAAACGGCCTTACGAACATTCATGTCTTCTGTGGTAAAGTGATATAAAAAACATACGTACTTACAATGATCATTATTTATACAAAACCCGCTCTCCGCTAAAAACGTACTTTTAACTGACCTGCGCTCAAGTGACAGCTTGCAAAAAACGAAAAATTACGTGACCGGCATACAATGTGTTAACCCCATTTAAAAATCTACACAATGAAACTGTATAAAAATATTATCAAACCAAAATTCTAATTCTAAATCAATCACCATAAAAATGATGTTCAAAATATCGAGACCAAATATTTCCTATTGTTTCTATCGAGACCAAATATTTCCTAATGTTTTCTATCGAGACCAAATATTTCCTAATGCTTTTTATCGAGACCAAATATTGCTTTTATTGATACCACAAAATCCTATATAAAATATCCATATTCCATTTTTTGAGATGATAATGAGCGTCATCCAGAAAACTGATTGCGTTCCTGGACTTAATTCTCATATTTTGTTGGTAAATGTATATTGAATATGTAATTGGTTAATAATTTATTAATAATTTGTTTTCTTTGTCGATTTATTTTATTTGTACCGTAGATTTAATGAAATTCGACGGAATCAATATAGTATCATTATTAAAAAATTTATTCAAAAACTGTTTATTTACCATAATTGATGCACCGCCAATAAGTCATATAGAAGCCTTATTAATAGAATTCGAATAAATATCACTAAGGACTCTTGTATATAAATGAGGCATTTTTTGTGTAAATAGTTCCTAGATTTGTATATATATACCTATAATGCCTTTCACTGGATATAAACTATTATGCGCATTCCATCCGCCTTAAAATTTCAATTGCACGCAGACAGGGAATGACGCGTCTGGAAATAAGATGTCTTGCTGCTAAATATTTAATATTTCTTCGATTTTCTGTTCCTTGCTTTTTTCAATTAAATGTCAAATAAATTCTGTTAACATATTCAAGATAACGATTTCAATTTAATTTTTACTAAACTTCAAAAATCTTATTCAAATTTAAAAATTAAATCGAATTTTTGCAATAGGAATTTTCATTAAAATGAAAATTTAATAAATCTAAAACACTTTTCAAAATGTTTTACGGAAAATAAATTGTGAAAAATTGATATAACTACACGCGTGGTAGACAGTGTAACTACATGTCCGACACCAAGCTGCTCAATTATCCGATACACACTTGAGAATTTATTTTAGCTTAAACATCAGGAATATTGTCTGTAAATTTGACGGGCCCAGCATTGATAGCCAATCATGCGTTTTTAATGTTTTTAACGTCTTGGTAATACTCAAAGATCATGATTTTCAATTTACAAATTAATTATTAAATTATTAAATTTTTAAATTGACTACTAAATTATTAAATTTATTACTGAATTATTAAATTGATAACTAAATTATTAAATTGACTAATAAATTATTAAATTGATAACTAAATTATTAAATTGATAACTAAATTATTAAATTGATTATTAAATTAATAAAACATTGAATTTAACTAAAAAAATAGCTCGAGGAAAATAGTATTCCTAGTTAAAAATATAGTTACTTAGTATCATTTTATTTTATAATTCTTTCATATCGGATTTAGATATTTTATTAATTATCATTATCAAGCTGATAATTATGATGAATTGGTGAAAAGCATCCTCTCTCACTTTAAAAATCAGAGAAAATCAAATTCTCTTTATTCCATAAATAATTTCGATAAAAATCAAAGGCCTTGTTTTCATATATTCTATTAAGATTGGGAAATTTTGTAGGATTAATAACCGATTTCAGAAAGTTCTTATTTTTCGACATTTTTTTCAAAAAACAGAACCAATCAAGCAAAATGACTGCCTGATTCGTATATAGTGTATTAAAATTACCCAAAATTAACTTTAAGATCATCGGTAATAAAAATTGTGTTGAACAAGGATATTAAATATTGTACTGAATATTATTAGATCGTAATAGATAAAAAATTTAAATTTTAAATTTAGTTTAAAATTAAACTTAAATTTAAACTTTTTTAGTTTAAAATAACTTTTTGAACCCCGATACAAATTAAGGGAGTAGAAATATCAGCTTTTATACTAATGTCAAAGATTTCATTGTTGTGCGTTTCTTGGAGCAGGTTATGTTTAAAAGCTGAGAACCACTGTGCAAGAGCAATATAAATTGTTATACAAAATGGACAATTCTGAATTTAGGTCTCGGTTAAAAGCAATAGGATTAAACACTTTTTTTTCTCTTTTTTAGTATATTCTAATAACACTTTATTTTAAAAATTGTTATTTTATTGTTCTCTTATTTAATTGGATTTTAATATTTATTCTATAATTAATAAATAGTTCAAATCAAACCTCGTGATCGCTGTGAATTGTCAGATAAAGTCTCATCAATTCTGTGAAATTAGAGTCTTCGTATCCGATCATACGGACGAAGTTTTCCGACCAATCTTTCGTATTGTCTATGCAACCGACTGAGGTACCATCTCGATAGAGATTACGATAGATCATTGCAGCAACAGTGGGAAGTTTTGCAATAAGATCCATCGAGTCTTCGTATACTGTTTCCCAATAGGCAGCTTTGTTTATACCTTCATGGTATGCTTTATTAAATTTTGATTCTGAATTTAAAGCTGCTGAGGCTGCAACTAATTGGCTCATTGGATGAAGATTTGATGGGAAATTGTTGATCATACTAACGACATGACTGGGCAAATCGGCTCTGTTGGCCCATTCTTTTGAAATCCATTTTACCTATTACCAAAATTATAGGAAATCTTTCTTCTTTAAATATTTCTCAACTTGTTCCTCCGTTGGTATACTTCCAGTTAATAATAGGAAAAATAATCCTTCTGGTAAAGGCTGATCTCCTCCAGTTGCCTTAGGTAACAGCTTTTGACACTCGGGTATCGAATACCCACGAAATCTAATGCCTTCTTCTGGATCCAAAACAGAGGTTTCCGTGACAAGACCTTTGATTCCTCTCATTCCTCCATACATCTAAAATTTGCATGAATTTAACTTGACCATTCAAATTTTTGACTAAAATAAAAATCACTCTTTTTTATTAATTTTACAATGCATTTCCTGACCAACGAATATTTAATGGTAACAACAACTTTAATAACAATAATCTGCAATAATTGATCGAAAATTAAATATAATACAGTAAACGTGCAAAGATCGGTAAAGAATCCGAACTTTTCTTGCGATAATGAAAAAATAATCGGATTATTCATTCAATTTACATAAAAACTCCAATAAATTAATTATATAGAAAAATGATTGGACACAGCACATAATGTTGAAGTTGCGACAACGAATGAGAAAGTAAATTAAAGCGTGACCAACTATCATAAGAATTAATCGAGTTGAATAGAAAATAAATTTAACTAATATGGTAAATCCTGAATGAAATATATAGCTTATTTTATGTTTATATGTGAATTTATTGGCATAAAATCTCATTGATTAATCATGAAATAAATGCGACTCTGACATTAATTAGTAAAAGTAATTTCGGTTTTTGTTTGAACGTTTTATTAAGTAATAAAAATTGAAATGTAAATATTTTAAAAATATAAAGATTGCTTTGGTTATGATTATAAGTATAACTTATTGTTTTTTAAAAATAAAATTTTGCTAAGTATCAAGGTTGTAAAAAGCTATTTTTCACACAACGTGCATTGTTGAATAACTCGACAATAATTTTGTGAAATATATTATGGAATCATTTGTCAATACAGCTATTATATCAGGGCTAATGGAATCTTTGAATGTTGTAGACTTGGATTTTGGTGGCGAATCAAAAATAAAGTCGAAGAGAATGCATATTCAAATATTCCCTTTCATTATAGATAATTACACACGACAATTGTTAAATGAACCTGCTAAGAAAAGCAATGCCCGAAAATGTGGATTAACAAATGCAATCTAAAGCTTGAATTTATGGAATCAGGTTTCTTTGAAAGGCTTTGTCATTACATTTATTTGCAAAATAAATCCATCGGAAAAAATGGGACTTACTACTTTCAACAAGAAAAAATATCTTGGACAGGTCGGTAAAAAAGCAAATAATATTTATTATTACAATTATTATTATAATAATAATTAGTAGTAGTAGCAGTAGTATTATGCAATTCCCAAGAATTCCAGATTTAGGGCTTTTACCACAAAATGAACATATTAAATTCAGTAACATATCAATAATTAAAGTCACAAAATGTAAAAATCACCACTAAAATCATGAATTTAAAATTAATTAAATAGTTACCTAGAACAATTCATTTTTACCAACGACACGAGCAACGTCAATAATAGTATTAAACTTACAAATTGTAATTTTATTTTTTAATTTACTTGTTTAAAAATATATTGTATAATAATTATTTTTGTCTAAGAATCACAAATGATCGATAAATAGTTCAGTGACAAAACCAATTTCTACTGAGCAAGCCTGGTCTGTTGGGAGTACATTTTACGTCTAATAAAGTAAAAATGTTTGAGAAATAAGAATTTCAAAAATAAGTAAACAAAATATTAGTGCAGTACATGTTGTAATTAAGTTGTTATTAAGTTGACATTGATTACAGTTTTTGATGATTTGGAAAAAATATTCCTCTTAAAATGAATTTGGTAAAAAAACACTTCAAATGAGATATTTTGAATGTCTGTGTCTGTTATTGAGCTGCCTGCCTCTAACTATAATAATTTAATCAAATATCTCATCATCAAGAGGGCATTATACCATGGGTTAATGTTTTATTATTCACGCTAACACTTCATTACACATATCTTGCGAATTGATTTATAAAATTTAGCTAATTGACCATTATCATGTCAACTCAAACTTTATAAGGATTCATGTAGTTATAATATAAAAGCATATAATAATAAGTAAAAATATAATTTTTCATATAATTTACTGTCATAAATAACAGAAGTGACTGCTCAACTAACAAAACAGAAATTAGAACAATTATCTATAATCCGAAACCCGGAAAATAAGTTGAATAATGCAAGATTACGTGTAAAATATGAGAAAACTTTGTAAAAAATAATTTATCCCCTTCAGTGTCGAATTAATTCTAGATGATTAAAAAATATATTTTTACAGATGTAAAGCTTTAAATAAGATAACTTTTATTTTTTTAATTATCTCTTTAATTTATTCAAAAAATATGTCTATAATTATGCCAAATAGCGACCGTAAATAATTTACAAAAATACTTGAACTGCACAATTAAGCACAATAACACTGGATGGGTTAAGAAAAGTCAGCGTTAATTATATTATATTATATAAATAATATAAATATATAATATTTATTTGTTATGATGAGAATATGATTGTGATAAAAAACAAATATTTTTATAATAAGGACATTTTCCGCCTCAAATCTGTATATTTATGACTGACTGTCAATAATTGCCATGGTTAAACAATTTGTCTAGGTGGCCAATTGTCTATATGATTGTTCATAATTTCCATAACATTTTATCTATAGTTACAGTATTCCTCAAAAATAATACCTGGGTTCTTTTCGTGAAATGTAAAAATTCCGATATTTTATGTGTGAAAAATCGATCATGTTTGATAAACGTATTTAACCCAGCAAAAAGGAGATTTTTTTAAAACTGAATATCTTGTTACTGGAAAAAAAATTGTACGAGTACAATAAAAATACAAACATTCCACAAAATAATGGATGAGTTGTATGATAGGATGTATTTAAGGTGAAATTCAATATAAATAGGAGTAAATAAGGCTAAGAAATATGCAGAGACTCCTTTAAATTTCATCTTAATTAGGACATTTTTTCATTGAAAATATGATTACGGTGCTTGAAGATGTTGAAAAGAGTCAATGTCTTAATTAAAATCAAACAATGTCATATATACTACCTGAGGTTGAGAATTGTCATAAAATAAACTTCAAGTCATTTAACTGTTTAAGAACAAAATAAAGTATTTATTGCCACAAATATTTCAATTGATCAATGCCAAATAACCAACAAGCAGATTTAAGTACTTAGAAATTGTACAAACCCTAAACTCTATATTTATTTTTATATAAAATATCTTATTCAATTTTACTAATAATTTTAATTTACTTTTCTAATTTTTAAGTACTATTTCGTGTACTTAATTCATGGGATTATTAATAGCTTTAGGGTGCTTTTATATTAATTTCGAGTTTAACCTTAAAGTGTACCACTTTTATTTTTGAAAGAAATAAAACTATTAATCTATAAAATATAAGGAAATTGTCACAAATATTCTAGATAAAGTGAAATATTTTCTAACATCATGCAATATCAGCTTAGCATAGTGTGTTGAGTGTGATACAGCACGAATTTTGATGATTCATACTTACCACTAACTGCATATGCTTAAATTTGGTTTGTGCCAAATATAGCAAAAATAAAAATTTTGGTCAAAAGAATAAAAATCGTCAACAATCAAATTAATTTTTCCGCTTTCCTTTTCAAATAATATGTGGTTCGATGTTATCGGAATTCAGGCGCAGAAAAAAGCATATGAAGGGATTTTCGAAAGTTTTAAAATCTATTTTACTGTTTCTATTTCGGAACAAAAAAACTGAAGGAATTTCTCTACTTTAATAAAAACGAAAAGTAATATCTGCTGCTGATGTTTATAAAGAAGATTTGGAAATGAAACCAATATTTTCATTTAACCAATTTAAAATACTTCAAGTGAGCAATCTTTTGCGAGCCCTTAAAAAGTTTTAAAAATTGGAGAAATTAAATGATTGAAAACCGTTTGAGTTCAATGATACTTCAACATGCTGAATATGAACTTTTCTATAAAACCAATTGCGATAAAATTATCGAAAAATTTATGTGTAGATTTCATTGTGAAATAATTAAATATCCACTATTTTAAGTTAATTAAATCTTTGCTACCAAAATTTTGTCCTAAATTTTTTTGTAAAAATAAATTAGAACGTTTTTATTTATAGACATTTTGAAAATGTTTGTTTAAATATATACTTATTCTGATGTATCGAAAATTTTCAGAAATTAAAAAAATAACCGAAATTGCGCAGCTCCTTTTTAGTTTAGGACAGGGCACCCCAAAGAAATATTTATCTATTCGTAATTATATCCCAGATCTTCTGATGTTTGATGAATAATTTTTCTTTTCTCTAATTCAGCTTTAAAATAGTTTTTAGATTATATTAAAATAGAACCTAAACTTGGTGTATGCTCCGTAAAACCCAACAGGGTGATATTGTTCTTCTAAATCATTAACAAACACTCACAACCAGTCGGTGTTGTATTAGCACTTGGGAACATGCACAAACTCTACAGCTTGTTACAAACAACTTTGAAAAAGTCGTTTGAAAAAAACTAGCTAGTTCTTGACATACGGATTCACAGTACAGTAAAACTCGTTTAATTGAACCTCGGATAAATGAGCAATCCTTAATTGGTTGGTTCAGGCAATTTTAATATATAAATTAATTGTTTAATTGAACAGTCTTTTAAATGAACAACTCTGATTAATGAGCACCAATTAAGGCCCTTATTTGTTTTATAAAACTTTTAATTGGACATTAATTTTGTTTATTAATTGGATTTTTTTTAATTATAAATACTTAATATACCTAATCAAAAAATTATCTATTTCTATTAAATAATTTGTCAATTAAAATGTCCAAACGAAAAGCCGCAACATTAGAAGAAAAATAATACCAGAGAACTTCAACTTTGTTAATTGTGATGAAGGACTTGCTAAATCAGCTAGCATTGATAACCAAGAAATCGTTGAAACCCTCTTTGAAAAAAGATAAATAAATTTCAGACAAAACTGATGAGCAAATTGAGGAAGATGAAGATAAATTTCAACGTCCAACTAAAAAACAAGTATTAGACACAATCAACACATTCAGATATTATTTTCAATGTGATGAAGTTGATACAAAAGATGAACTTGAAATTATTCACAATTTAGGTAAGATAAGTATTTCAAATAAAAAACAAACAAAAATATCTGACTTTTTGAAACGTTAAATATAAATGTGTTTGTCTTTGCTTTTATTTTTGAATTTGGTTTTTATAATAATTAATTAACACGCCGAAGACCGCATTGCAAAATCGTATTTCTCACATATGGACCGGCATTGTTTTTTATTATTAATTACGTATATTATTTTTTAAATATTTTTTAGTGTACAATATTTAACCCTTAGATTTATTTCGACTACTGTACATAAATTGTATTTAAATCATGCCCACCGGTGTACAAGCGGTCTCCGAGTAAAACATGTCATGTGCCCGCAAGTGAGCACGCTGGCCGGTCATGTTTTTGCGGAGTGACCCACCGGTGGGCATGCGGTCTTTAACGTGTTAAATAAATTTTTTCTTAAATTTTTTGTAACTCTTAATGGAACTGCTAAATGAACATGATTTTCGTGCTTCTTTGAAAGTTCATTTAAACGAGTTTTACTGTATAAATACAGAATAAAGAAATTATTCAAAAAGGGAAAATTTGTATGTAAAAATATTTCGTAAAAAGAATTTTCGTTAAGCGAGGGATGGGTGTACAATAAAAAAGTTCATTGATTTTAAGAATTAAATAAGTAGACTATGAAATTTTTGAAAAACCTTTTCGAATGATTTTTGAATTTTTTACATTTTATTGTAAATATAAGTGTTACTAAATAGCAGGGCAGGTGGATGAATATTTAAGTGAAGAAAATATTGAATAACTACGACAAATTAAGTGAATTTAAAAAACCAATAAAATGATATCTTTGTAGCAAATTTTAATATTTTTCATAAAAAATATGTATAGGTTAATATTTTCAAAATATCATTTAAATATTATATTTTATTATAATTTTTTTAAATAGATTATTAATATTTTAATAAAAATAGCTTTTTCAAGTCTTGAAATTAGTGAAAAACATTTTTATTAAAATTTAGTAATTGAATTAGTAAATAAATTTTTGGTTATAGACGAAAGAATTTTTTAATATTAATATTATTATTATTATTTTTATTATTATTATTAATTATTATTATTTATTAATATTTATTTATTATTATTACAATTATTACTATTTATTTATTATTTTTAATTAATTTTATTTTTCTTATTATTATTATTTATTATTGAATTTATTTATTGTACAGATTATTATTTGTATTTGAAAACAAATGACGCTAAAAATGTTAAATCTTTGTGTCTTTCCTCCATTGTACAAGTGTCAAGGTCAGATATTTCAGTCACCATTATAATATACATGAGTAATTACTATAAAATTAAATTAAATATATTAGATAATTTATTATGTAAAAATTAAAACTACATTAACGGAAAATTTAAAAACATGGCATTTTGTGTTTCAGACTTTGAATTAAATTATATTTTAAATTTTATTTAATATTTTTCGTTAAATATTAGTCAAAATTATTTCATATTAAAATATATATTTGTATTTACTCGAGCTATAATTAGCTTGTCATTTGATTACTGCGAAAATGAAAATGTTTATTTTACAATTTAAATTCCCGTAATTCTACAAATAAGTCTTATTAAGCATTCATGACCTTTGGCCCTGAGGTTTACTTTACGTAGATTAAAGCATAACAGATAAAAATAGACTTTCAAAAAATAAATTAAACAATTGACTTTTTCAATATTTAAATTATTAACAATAAAATAGTCATTTTATTTATTATAATAAAAAAGTAAATGAAATATTTGTTACAAATAATTATGCAATATATACCATGTCAATTGTAACTTCGCCAACTTTAGTAGATCCATATTCTTTACGAAATTGTGATACTTTTTTTTGCTCCTTGGTTATAGTATCAGCTAAAATATCTTTCAAGTTCTATAAAAACAATATAATTAGCTAGCAATTAACTAATTAACTTACAACAGTTGATGCAAATCTCACACTTCGTGTACTGCAGTTAATAAAAACCTAAATTATTAAATAAATGAAAATAATATTAATATTGTTTGTTAACCTTTGTAAATTCTTTTGCAACCTGCATAATCAATGGTACAAAATGTTAAGAACTTTCTTTTTAATCAAATTTATCTACTTTATGTTTAAAGTGATTAATTTAAAGAAACATTTTATTAATATTTTAAAAAATTTCTAATTTGTTATTTATTAAAAATAATTTAAAAATATAATAAAAATGTTATTTAGCTCATTCTTACTCAAATAATAAATCTAATATTATTTCTATTCCTTTTACTGAGAATTATATCGGGTCGGCCAAAAGTAATATCATTGGTTTGTTAGATTTAAAATGGCCATCTTTTGCTCCCTAATTTATCTCAATCATTTACAAATTTCTTTTAAGATTTAAAAACTAGAGAAATGGTGGGTTTCTGGGTGTTGAGATTTTGAAACTATATGGTTGTTACCCAGACAACCCCATACAAATATCTTTCGCAACGTTGGAACTGTGTTCGAGTGGGTAGATCATCCGCAAAAAGTGAGCGTTATTGCTAATCCTATAATTGACCGAACGATCCATGGGTCCAACGAGCTGCCGATAGAAGGCCTGTGCTCGATTTTGATTTTTAGGTCTCCTTATTTTCCTATATCCTTCTAATGTTAACCTATACTCTCATATCATTTATCTTTACGTCCATTCGCATAGTCCTTCTCATCGTTGTCCGCGTTGATGATTTTTTTATGGCCTGTAAACCCTTTGTTGTGTTAAAAATACACAGTACATCTCTTACCCTTATCTCTATTATAACTACAATGTCCCCTATTCTTATGCTAGCCTTATCATTGATACTATTATATGTATTACCTTTATTAATTGTTACTACTATAACATTTGTTATTATTCTTATTACTATATAATTAC
Source organism: Schmidtea mediterranea (assembly GCA_022537955.1). Classification (NCBI taxonomy): domain Eukaryota; kingdom Metazoa; phylum Platyhelminthes; order Tricladida; family Dugesiidae; genus Schmidtea; species Schmidtea mediterranea. Next base: position 226,361,212 of record CM039680.1, read on the forward strand.
CATTAAATTTATTATATTACTACTATTCTTATTATTACTATTATCATTATTATTATCATTATTATTATTATTATTATTATTATTATTATTATTATTATTATTATTATTATTATTATTATTATTATTATTATTATTATTATTATTATTATGTTTTTGTAGGGATCCGTCCTTATTTCTCAGCTTTATAAAAATATTTTTCTTATATAGAAATTTAGCCGTAATTTATCCTTATCTTTACAGTTTTCGGTAAAGTATTTTTAATAATTCGAAAAATTTTAGCAGCGTTCCGCCCTTATCTTTTGGTTTTATCGGATTATTATACCAACAATTTGAGCCGCGCTCCACCCTTTCCTTACAATTTTCGCTGAAGTACTTTAATTAATTCGGAAAATTTGAGCAGCCTTCCGCCCTTATTTTACGGTCTTATCCGATATCTTATTAATTACTGAGCCGTATTTTACTTTTATATTGCTATTTTGATAAGTATTTTAGTTGATTCGGAAAATTTGAGCAGCGTTCCGCCCTTATTTTTCAGTTTTGTAATAAATATTTTGCTTATTTCCGAAAATTTGCGCAGCGTTCGCCCATATTTTCCGTCTCAATTCAACATAACTTATTTAATTCTTATACATTATTTAAAAACATTATTTTTCATAATTTTAGTCGTTCGGATTAATCTTTTTCCGATGGCTATTCATTTTAACTGTTGCAACGATTTCGCAATTTTCCCCGATACCCTTTCCCTCTCTTTATCCTTTAGATCTATGTATGTTCATGTTATATTTAATGAATGCCCACTGGACTACTCGGTGTTAAGGATTTTGAGCCGATTGTTGTTAAAGATTTTTGGTCTATTTTTCAGGAAATGCGTGGAGAAGGAGCAGCCAAAAACTACTTCCCCACCTCCCAATTTCCCCTATAAATGGACAATATTGACGTTCCAGCTACTGCGTTCTCACGCCGTAGCCTTCACGGGCACGAACTATTGGCGGACTTACACCGCACTTACACAGTTCGGTAGGGTGTTTCATTTTACTGTCTTGCAATATGTTTTGGCTGTGGGCCGAAAAAGAAATAATAAATAAATTTTACTATATCAGTTGAGTAAAAGTTTCAATGCACAAAATTGGTGGCTTTAAAATATTTATTTGGCATACATCGTCCATAAATTCATCCGGCAAATTGGCATAAAATCATCTTGATCACAATTCATGTCATTAATTCATAACACTTCGTAAATTCGCATAGTACCAATCATATAAATCATTACCCGTACACTATCTGAGATTTAACGTGTTCAGTCAAAACACTTGTCAGTGTTAATTGGCTGAATGCACGGCTCTCAGTTAGTTATGTACACTAACTCGAATCAGACTAGAACTGCTGTTGAAAAATAAGATTACCAAATAAGACTGAAATTAAGTTGGCACCAAATTTACGTTGAAAATTTGTCAAAACACATCAGTATATATACCTATAATTTGACCCTAACCTTGCGTGTTATTTTTATTGCGATTAAACAAAATTTGACCTTGAAATTATTTGTGTTATCTAAATTTAATTTTTATTTATTTCTTAATTTAAATTGGCAAATTATGTTTAACATTTTTAATTCAATTTATTCAGCCAAAAATATTTATTTTTTTTCCATTTAATTCATTAATCTTTACTTTTATATAAATGGTCATTTTACGGTCAAATTTTCTTGTTATTATGTTATTTTTTATGTAGATTTCGTGCGGTTTTTGATGCATTTTGTATTTATTTTATTTTACTTTTATGTTTTTGATTTTATATTAATTTATATTCTCTCAGGTTTTAAAGTGTTTAGTTGGTGTTATATATTGTATTTTAAGTTATCTTGGGGCTGGATTTTTGTGCTGTATTACTGATGCATTTAAACAATCCTCAAGGCTATTTGTGTTCTGGCCCAATATAAAGTCTGTTTAATTTAATGCAATATAAAGTAAAATATGCTGGACAACTGATGGGTAAAAAGATATAAGATTTTCGAGGCCATTTTCAACGAAATCCCACCAGATGCACATATATAAAGTATAACCATTGGATACCCGTCAAAAATTCCGTTGGAAATGTATTCCAATGTGCAGTTTCTAGTAAAAAGTGAGGTATATTGCCATGACTGTTAATACCCTAGAAAACCTTTGGGTTCACGAACTACCACAGAAGGTATTCATGATCATTTAAATTACGGGTCCCTCTATTGTTGTTTTGATTGAAATAATATCGAACCTTAGACTTTTCTAAATTAATTTTAATGTTATTATTTATTAAATAATTTAAGTTTATTCCAAATACGATTATCGATTCAATCCAAGGAAACCATTTATTAAAATTTATAACAATATCATCATACTTTATCAAAAGATGTTGGTCTGAATTTCTTTATTTGGCCCAGCAAACGAGCTGTCTTGAGTCTTCACCTTCTTTCCCTCTCCGCTTTGCTGGGGCGAGGCTTATTATGTTTCGGTTTTTGTACTTGTGCTGCAATGAAAGCATTGGGAGGATTCGATCAAAGTCTGGTGTGGTTAACGTATTGGTGCTTCCTGCTGTGCTTCGATGATTCCCGATATCGTTTCGCATAACCTCTTTCAGTCTTAACTGTTGATTTTCTTTCTTCTACTTCTCTAGTTCTACGTCCATCTTGGCATGCTGTACTTTAACCAAGTCCTTGTACTGGGTCAACTTCTTGTCTTGTTCTGGCCGCGTTCATGTTTCTTCCATTTTGTGGCATCTTCGAATCAGTGATTTGGGCTCGTTGACTTTGCTTCAGAGCCTCGTTGTTTATCCGATAGGTTTCGTGGTCAGTCGTGAGAAATATACGTTAAAATTCATAATTTTTCGATTACTCTTCAACCTAAATTTATGTGAACTAGAGAGTTTCGTTTTGTCTGTAGTTCACCCTATAGTTGATTTTTGATTCGTTTCGTCTAAATAAACTTCTATATGTTTCCATCGTCATATGTCAGCCTTTATATTTAGACCTTTCCTAGGACATCAACACTATTTTTTCGAGGGTTGGGCAATAGGATTTAGGAAGGGAGAATACTGAGCGGTTCCAGCTACTGCCTTCACCACGGGTTCCCCGCTAATCACCGGTTCGATCCGGGGTAACAAAAATCTCATTTTAAGTTTTCCGCTCAAAAACACACAGGCGTTATCGTGCTGGTCAAACAAATATGGGTTTAATCAGTTTTTGCCTAACACTAGGCTTCTGCCTAGGGGCTCATAGTCAAGAAGGGCCTACAATCAAATTGTTAGTAAAATTAAAATTACACTATTCTAAAAACAGTGAACAATGAAGAACTGGACTGAAAAAAGGAGAAATTCTGCGCATGTGATTAATAAATAAACATCAAAAATGTTCGGCTCATTGATATTATATCAATTAACAACAAATTAACAACATTTCTTAATTCAAATTACTATTTTTATTTTAATTTATAAATAATAAATAATAAACTTTTTTATGCGCAATAATTAATAATTCAAATATTTTATTATAGATTCTAATCTAGGAATGAGTAAAAGATTTGAAAGTGGCTCTTGCAAAGGCAAGAAAAACATGCTTCGAGAATTAGAGGTAAAGAAGCTAGCACCGATAACTGCTTACATGCATGTTCCAACTAGTATTACTCAGTCGGAAGCAATACAGCAAGTTGTATGTGAAGAAGCGATCGTTGCACCAACTCAAAGTAAAAATATGGAACTAGATCAAGAGCAACTTCCTGAACACGAATAAACAAACGAGAAGAAAGAAGACCCACAAGAAAATAATATGAATATTCAGAATTTTCTTCAGTCACCTAATGAGAAACACCAAGTTCAAGATATTGATAATTTAAATAGTGATGTCAAATATATGTCGACTGTTACAGATGTTGGCTTGTGGGCGAATTTATCGAAAACGTTTCCATTTTAGAAAATAAGTACAAAAATTAATCTCTAAATTAAATTCAAAGTTTTAATAAAATAGAAAGATTAAAATCTAACTAGTAGGGGAAAAGTGACGAAATTTAGAAAAAACATGTGGGTGGTTTGTTTTACCTCATCAAAAAAGTACGTATGCCTGATCGACAAAAATTTAATGCTAATACGATTAATTTATCTTCAATTTATGCCCTTGAAGAAGTCTGACGCGATAAGTATGAAAGACCTTTGATTTTATTACTATTCATTTTTATTTTTCTTTAGGTATTTATTTGAATTTTAAATTAGAGTTTGGAATTGCTTTAATTAGTAACGTTAAGCGTTATCTTGTCATGTCTATAAATTATAATTGATTTAAGTAGTTATTTTCACTATTTGGTACAATATACACTAGAGCCTCGAGTTGCGTCGTTAATGAGTTACAATAAATCGCGACGCATCTCGAAACAGCGCAATTCGAATTTTAATTTTGTATACAATTGTACCAGTGTTGGGCTCAGAGCCAAATTTAAAACAAAAATTACAAAACCAGTTTAAACAAAAAGATTAAAATGGTATAAATTAAAACAAAATAATTAATGTCGTTTGGAAATTGTCAATATGGCTGCCGTAACATAAACACGCACCGCAAGAAAAGACCAAAAATAAAATAAAACATTAATTAAAACAAATTAAAAATATAACAAAAATTAAATAAAACAAATAATTAATTAAAATCCGTAAAAAACCTACAGATGCAAAAAGAAACATACGAAAAATAAAATAAACTGCCAAAACCTTGCAAAATAAGGTTTAGAAAAAACACAGACAGAAGAGGCGACCAGAAAACAAAATATTGGGGTTAAAAAAATAATATTGTGGTGGGTTACTGGGTTTTGCTGTTTGTTTAAACCATCCTATTGTTGCCCCGGTAACGCCATATAAATATTACTTCGACTACCACTCGGCACTCGTTGCTAGGCAACGTTGGAAATGTGTTCGAGTGGGTGGATTGCCCGCAAAAAGTGAGCATTATTACTAATACTGTAATTGCTCGGACAACCCTCGGGTTCAACGAGCTGTCGTTGGAAGACCTATGCTCGCTTTATTCTGTCCCCTGTGTGAGAAAATGCAAAATCAGATTCATGCTGACCAGTAGGAATAGAACACTATTTCGACGACACGTGCGAGTATTCACGACTTTTCGACGACCATTCAATTTTAATCATATCTGGTGACATGCTACTTTAGATTTGTTTAATCATAGTTACGATTTTATTTATTAAAACAAGAAAAACAATCAAAAATTATATATCATGTCGGTAATTTAATTCGCTTTGTTTAGCAGACGTGCGGCTCTGCGTTGGGCACGTTCCTTGCGTCCCGGCCGGTGACTACTTGATGGGTCTGTTGAAGAATTTGCGGCCGGTGTGGAATCGTGGATCTGATTCCGGTGGGACAACTGGGATGGGGCAAAGATAAGCGGGTAAGTTACCGCTTCCCCCTCCCGACTAGCAGCCAGGGCGACTTCCAGCCCTCTGATTTGTGTCCGGAGACTCTGGCTCAATTGACGCTCCTCTGCCCAACCCTTTTGAGCAGCTGTTAGGCGTTGGTGGATGGATTTGAGTTTGGCTGGATCCACCCAAGTAGATCTCACCTGCTTTACTTCCTTGGTGAGTTGAATTATTTGTTCATAGAGAGATTTGTTGGCCTGTTGGGCTCGGGATAATTCCTCTTGCAAAAGTTGGACGGGTTCCATGACTAATAAAAAATAGGATTAAGTAATAGGGTGATTTAAGGTTAGGGTGTAATCGCATCATGTTAGAGTTATTTCAAACAAATTCATATAATGATTTAATGATGACAAAATTCTAGTCAAGCGTAAAGCAAAATAAAGAAAATTCACCAATTTAATTTTAATTATCAATAAACAAATCAACAATACGAAGAGAACACAATTGTGGCCAAATTGTCACTAATTTATATTTCTTCATGGAAATCGGCTCGCTACCCACTCTTCGGGTGTGTAGCCTGAGATCGACATCGTCGGTCTCTTTGTGTTGCGGGCTCGGGCCGTATTGGTTGGTGGGGTCTGGACCGGGGAGATCTGGTGGGGATGCCGGTAGGTGTCAGCGATCCGACCCGCCAGCAAATCCTCTTCTACATTCGCCAGGTGCTGGCGAGCTCGGGTAACCTGCAGATCCGTGTCGGGCTGTTGTGCCTCCAGATTTTCTAATCGCTGCCGGGCCTGCCGATAAATCTCTCCTGTCGGGTTCCATTGGGTGGACGTTCCTAGCCCCAGATGGTTCCTGTCCAGAAACTTCGACGGGGGGAAATCGGGACATTTTTCCTGCCGATATTGGGCCCAAGCCCATCTCCAGCGATCTGAGAGGGAAATTGAGGTTTGATCTGTGGAATTGATGGCTAAAAAATAAATATCGTTAGCATGAGTATCTGACCATGAGAACACATTTATAAATCATTATGGTTATTATTCAGTTATCTTCTTTTCCCCACTCTGGTGCACGTATAATGTGATATCAATATTAGTCCGCATATTGTCAATTCCATTTGATAGTTTACTCGTTAAAAAAAAAATAATCACTACCCTAGTATGCCATATTTTCTAGCTCGGCTTTTACAGCCTCCTGTCTATGTAACAAATTCTGGTATATTCAATGGGTACCTCAAAATTGTGCGTAAACCTCCTTCACGAGTTCGCGAGGTCTGCTGGTCAGAAAATTCCATCTCCCTCCGCGTCATTGCTTCCAAAATTTCAAAATCTCAGGATATTATGATGGTACGAAATCAAATGGATTTGAATTCTTAATTCAAAACGTGAGGGCCGGTGGTTCCCAACTTTCTGCTTCTCAAAAATTGTTTTACGGAATAAGGATTAATTATTTACGTTTGGGGAATTTCGTTATTTATTATCTAAGGTTCGGATGATTTTAATTGATTATAATAAATAAACCAGGTATTATGATTAAAATTTTTTAATAAGAATAAAAAAGTTAAATAATAAATTTTCAAGACAAATTACCAGCTGCTGTGGGAATCGATTCCCCTGATGCTTCCCCTTCCGAGGACATCCCAGATCTCGCCGTCGTTTCATTCGAATTTAAATGAGAATCCATAATTACGAAAAAATTCCAAAGCGTTTTATAATGATGATTTATATGAATTGATTTATCCTGCCGAATCTCGATAAACTGAAATGTCTATAGTGTGAGTTTCCGTTGGTGGACAAATTGATTTTTGTACGGAAAATGATTGCAATATTTATATTAAAATCCTGGTTCGTATGCGGTTTGTTTATCATACCGGAAAACGACTAAATTGTCGAAAATACCACTTGTTGATTGGTCGATTTAGGAAATGGTTATTGTGGAATTTTTAAATGATCAATGTCCAACCATTTAAAATGTCATAAAGGTCGATTTTTCGGTAATCATTGATAATTTGGATTTTTCTTCGTTACGCGATCTGGTAAGTTCCTTTATGCTATTATCTTCTTATGTTAGCAAATTTTCTCTAGTCAATGTTGGATGTCTCTATCACATGTGTTGGAAGTGAGTGTAAGGAAATATTCCTATTGTGTGTTATCAATTCGATTCAGTTTATTGGATGGATTTTTCTGGCGGAGTTAATACGGAAATATCTCGCAAGTGGGTTTAGTAATTTAATTAATTTAGTTAACAGGATTTTTTTTGAGGTTTTATGGATATCGTATGGGTTTGGCCAATGCAGTCTGTTTGCACAACAAAAACAAATTTTGTCTTGAAAATAAAATTGTCGGCTTGTTGGAATTTTCTCTGATTTGCTTAACCTAGCTCAAGGATTTTTATTAGGTTTAAATGTTAGTCAGTTTTCAATTTTTGATGATGTCGCCTATGAGAATGTTCAAAAATTTGTGTTTGTTAGCTATATATTGAGGGATGTACGTTGACTTAGGGTTAGCTGAATTTTCTACTTCACTAGAAGTTCAGGGTGAGCTGGGTTCAATCATTACAACCATGCATTTACGAACAATTTTTTAATTAATTTATGGTTCCCCTTTTTTAAAATCCATACCACTTATAAGTTTATGAGAAAAATAATCATTTAATTACATAGCGGCGCTCCCGAAAAACACGTCGAATCTTAGAACCCGGTTAAATGTTTTACTTTACTAGGAGTTTGAAGCGATTTATTTAATGACGATTATAAATCTATAATTTAGAGTTCAATTGAATTTATTAATTTATTTTATTTCATATCAACGATTTCGTATTAATTTATTCCCCGTACCCTTTCCCTTTAATAAGCCTTAAACGCATTTTATGTTCACATTATATTTAATGAGTGCCCACTGGACTACTCGGTGTGATGATTTTGAGCCGTGTGTAGAATAATTTAGGTCGAATTTACAGAAAACGAGAAACGAGGAAGTAGCCAAAAGACCCCTTCCTTATTTCTCCTTTCTTCTATACGGAATAATATTGACGTTCCAGCCCCTGCGTTCCGCACGCCGGGTCTTCACGGGCACAGATCATTGGCGATATTCCACGCACTTACACGAATCTGAATTGTATGTTGATTTTGCTGTCTTGCGATGTGTTTTGGCTGTGGGCCGGAAAAATTTCGATAAATTAATTAATTTCATGAAAACAGATTTTAACATCATAAATATTTATTAGTATATATTAAAAGCAAAATACAAAATTACTTGACCCATTCCATTCAATTAAAAATTTTCATAAAAAAAAATACATCTCCCCCCACGCTGACATCCAAGCAGAGCTCTACCGAGGTTGAGAGGATGTGACGTGGAGAGAGAGTTCCAAATAAAACTTCTTCTCACCTAAAAATTCAAATAGATTTATAAAAATTCACAAAAGTTTGTTTCAAAATTGGTTTGAAAATGGTTAAATTTTATGTGAAAATGCATCGGTATTTATACCTATTTTCTGTCCCTAACCTCGCGTATTAATTTTGATGTAGTAAAACAAAATTCGACCTTGTTATTTTCTAGTGTATTCTATTCTTTATTTTAATTATTTTTTAATTTATTTTAATAATTTTTCATTTAGAATTTTTATTGAATTATTTCTTATTCAAATTCTTTGATTTAAATTTCATTTTCATGAACTTTTATTAATTTATCAAATTTTGGTCGAATTTGTTGGGTTTTCATGTTATGTTTGTGTTTTCATCGTGCGGATCTTGTTGCGTTTTGTTATTAATTTTAATATATTTTTATGTTTATTATTTTATATTTAATTATCTTTTTCTCATATTTTGGTAGGGTTTAATTGATGTTTTAATAGGTTTGAGTTTAAATTTGCATGTTATGTTTGCATGTGTGTTACCGATCCATTTAAACATTTTCCAAGGCCGTTTGTGTTCTGACCCAACAATTGTAAGAAAATAATAATAAAAATAAAATCCAACAATAAAATATTAATATATCAAAAAATAAAGAAAAATATATAAAAAATTACAAAAATATTTCGAAATAAATAAAATAATTAAAAAACCCTAAAAATGGCGAAAAATCGCCTATTGGTCGCACACAGGCTCAAAAACACTATATATACGGCAGTCATTTTCATAATTTCTAACAGAATTTTTGACTACTGAACAGACTACAGTCAACAGAATTACAGGCTTACAGACTTACAGAATTTTTAGACATTCTTAGACAAACGGTGAATCACTTGTAGTCAAAATTTTTATGACAATTTATGACAATTTTTCAAATCTGATTGCATGACTGTGGATTGTAAGTACTGTTATTTTTGTATAAATATATATTTCGGAGTTAAAGTTTTGATTTTATTCTGGATGGTCGTGGAATCTTTTGGTGCCACTGACAAGTCCCCCTAAAATCTTATTTATAATAAATATTTCAATAGCCATCGATGGGACAGACGTAGGGCCGGCTGGTGGATTAAGTTCCCTAGTTGTGCTCGTGGGTCGCGCCTTATCGATACCTCGGTAGTCCGCAGTAGGGTCTGGCAATTGCACAGGACCTCCACGCAGGGCATCGTTGTATAACTCGTAGCGGCTACTGAAAAGTGACCGGGGCGAGCAGAAAATAAACTTCGGGAAGCGCGACTTTAGTTAAGCTGGAATAAAGTTTTGTAGGGAAAATATAAAATAATTACGGAAAATTAATTAAAAATCATGTAAGAAAGAATAGGATAGTGTAGGAATACAAATTTGAAAGAATTTTTCCAAAAGTTGAATGATATAATCTGACAGAAGAGAGAAATGTTTAATGAAGTGACCATAGAGGCTTGCAACAGCTTAAAATCATGGGAAACGTACCGGGAATTAAGGAATTGTTGATCAAATTTTTAATATAGGGAAAGATAAAGGTAGACTAGGACAAATGCAGTCGATACCGTGATTAAACAAATGAAATAAGAAATTTACCAAAAAATAAGGGAGGAACGCTGCCCAAATTTTTGAAGGATACCTTTATAAATAATGGGTAAAGATGATAAATAAGTATGCAAATTGTAGGAATAGACGAGTAAGGACCAGGATATAGAAGAAGAAAGACGTAAGACCTTCCATCGGCAGTCCAGAACCCGAAAGAGAAAATATCATGAGGAGTAGTTCTAGAAATGGAGCTCACCTGCTCACGAATTTTCAACCCTTATGTACATTACCAACATGGCAATCACCATGGGTACATAGGAGGGATAGAATAATAATCTTGCTGGCGTTTAGGGGCAGATGCACAAAAACCCTAGAAAAAATAAATAAAAATCAATCCTATTCGCCAACACCTGTTTTTATATAATAGGTTCCGATAAAATCTGAAATCCATGTTTTTTAAAAAAAAATAGTTATATTGCTACATATTTAAATAAAAAATAGGTATGAATAGATTAACTATTATTTAATAAGTTTTATTAAACCAAAAACTAATGCAAACATTAATAGAATTTTAAAATAATGTAAAATAATGAAACTGTTGTTGGAGCTAGCCCGAGAGCTCTACCAATGAAAACCTCTTTTTCTCCCGCTTGGAAACGTTGTAAAATATCATGTTTTACGTCCAAAGATATTAATTTTTTATTTCTTTTCGTAGATTTTTTATCATTTTCATCTGACGATCGTTTACGATTCATAACCCTATTCTACAATAGGGCAATAAAAAACATTTCAAAAAATCAATTATAAACCCAAAAAATAATAAAAAACAATAAACAAAATGTAATACCTTTGAGAAATGTATATATATTGTAATTGATTTTTTAAAATTTAAAAAAATTATTATTAAAAAACCAAGAAACACTTAAACGTTATAAGTTATACAAGCAACTAAGAACTAAACTTTTATACTAATAAATACTGAATAAAAAATTATTTTATTTGCAGATGCATTTAAAAATAAATCATGGCGTTCTAGTTTCGGTTTAAATTTTAATTTTTGAATATAGAACGATTTGCTGAACGTTATAGAATTAATTATTACTTTGCTGAAATTGTAAATAAAACCAAACAACTTGATTAAAATAGCATGATTTACTTTACAATAAGACCACCAATACAACGAACCTTTAAAGTGTCGTGTCGGTAAACGCAAAGATTGTAGTTAAGATCTCTAGAGTTACAAATTAACCTCTATCCAGTCGAAATCTAGATGCCTAACAACTATCACCGCAAATGAATGCGATTGTTGTAAGAAAGACACATAGAATAATGACGATTCAAAGTAATTAGGAAAATTCATTAAGTGAAATTTTACCCAAAAGAAATTTATACGAGAGTCGTAGAAGCCCAAAAAATTTCCGAATGCATATTCATAACCGAGTTTTTCCCCAAACGCAATCCGACCCAAATTATCGCCCATGAATAATAAAGGAAAAAACGTGGATAATATTCTAGGAACCAATCCCACAAAATACTCAAACTTTTAGAAAAATTAACCACGTTCCCATCAAAACAATAATAAATGAATAAAACTAATAATAATAACAAAAAAACAATGAATTTTTCAATGAGAATGATAAACTAAATACAGAATAAATCGCTTTACTCGATAATGTTCATAACAAAAACTTCAACTGGAAGTTGGCGATAGCATAGCCAAAAGATAGATAGACCAGTAATCATATGCAATTAACATTGTTCCGATAGAATTGGCGAGCATAATTAATCGGCAGACCATTGAAAAATAACCTTTGCAGCTTAATCGTCCAGTTGCGCGATAATTCTTTGCCGATAATCTTCTGAATCTGGATCCATCCAACGACTATCTTTTCATAAAATCCTTGTCGCACAAAATGACAGTAAAGTCCTGGATTCAGAGATTGAGATAGATAAATAACATAACAATAATATATAAATAATATATAAATAACACCATTAGAAAATCATCGACTGATTTCTCTCTAAATGTCAATGATAAAGCAAGATAGTCTATGAACTGCTGCTGTCCAAGTACCATGGAATGAAACAAACATTTTTTTGCATGCACACTAAATTCCAAAGTGCAGATAGATAGAGGCGAAATGGACACTGATATCGATGGAAAGGGCCGATACAAGCGACGCTGGTAGGTAGAAATTGAATTAGGCAACTCCATTAGGGTGCGCACACTAACGTGTAATTAATGAGGTGTGCACCCGACAATCACCTAACGTGGTGACACACCACACATATAAATAGTACCTATGCAGCGGGTTGTTCATTTTAAATAAAAACTGAAAATGTCTCGAAAAATTGAACACCTCTCGCGAAAACGACAGAACTCCAAGGAACCCGACATCGCCGGCACCAGCGTACTCTCCCGATTTGGTAAATTTTAACTTTATCTAATATCATCGTTTGATTAATAGTTGAGACCTAGCAGGAATAAAAACCAACCCTTAAACCATTTCCGGAGGATTACGTGGATGAAACCGACCTGATGGTAGTAACAGTTTAACGTTTGTCAGATACATAAGACGATTATATTTAATATAACATTCTGTATTCGTGCTCGTTCGACTTTTTGAAATAATCACCATTAACGAAAGGAATATGTGCGATAGCCTTACCAATTCGGTCAATTATTGAATTCTAGTGACAATCACGATCGACGTAATCAAATAACTTAGACATGAACTCACAAGTCGTTGACGGAGGTCAAGAGTTTTCTGGGTGGATCCGATGAGATTAATAAATTAACGATTAAAATTTGAAAACTCGATATTTTACTAGTTCCCATTTTGTTCTTATGCCCCATGATGGGAAGGGACGATCAAAGTAATTTATTATTACATGTTAAATACCTAAAACAGTGGTAAAGTGATAAAACCTAATAGCTACCAATAGTTGCAATACGTTATTTGGGTAAATGAACGAATCTTAAGCCTAACAGTTATTGAACCGTAAGAATTTAATCTTAACAATTATTCAAGCACAAGAATTTAGGCTTAACATTTATTCAATCTTATGAATTTAACTGTAACTTTTGTATAATCATATGAATCGAGTTTTAGCTTTCAATTAATGGTATGAATTTAATTTTATGATTCACGTAAGCGCATGAATAGAATTTCAATATTTATCTAGTCGTATACATTGCACCTTAGTATTTTATTTAATCACATGAATTTAATTTTAGCATTTATCAAAGTATATGAATTTAACTTTCACATTTATTTAATCGTATAAATTGAATCTCAGCACTTATTTAATCATATGATTTTAATCTTAGCACTTATAAAATTACATGAACTAAATCTTAACTATCTATAACACTGTATGAGTCGATTCTAAAGATCAGGAGGAAACATCAACAACATATTGTTTATATACCGAGTGAATAAAATTTTGATAAATTATAATGTCAAATAAAAATCCTACCGGGGAATACGAGCATCGGTTGGACTCGAATGTTTAGGAGTTTATTGAGGAGTACTGATAGACTGAACTCCGCCAATTGGAGGTTTTTGCTCAAAGTATCGATATAAGACTCTAGATATCACTTCAAATAATTTGGTACTTATTACGACTAAACTGAAAGCTAATAAATGAATAATTTAGTAATTAGTGGAAACAAAACGAAATTTAATGAGTAACTGATTTCGTAACCATTGTAAAAATGTGATAAATAAATAAATTAGTAATTATTAGAACAAAACCGAAATTTGAATAGATAGATAATTTGGCAATTACTGGGAATAAATTAAAGTTTGATAAACAAATAATTTAGTAACTATTTGGAAATGAACTGGAGTTTGACAAATAATCCAATGATAATTAGAAATAAGCTGAACCATGATAAACGAATCAAGGGATCCTTAAATTAATCAGAGCTAAGAGTAAGACCCCCTACGAGTAAATGGCGGTGATTAAGAGAAATAGGGTTAACACAGGGATGCAGTTCCCATAGTTTATAGTTAGTAACAACATGAGAAAAATCAGCTTCGACGACTGAGTACTCCCGTGCATAATGTACGATGTTATTTTCACTTTAAATGCCTCTAAAAAATTTAGGATAGATATGAGTATACTAGGATAGAGGGATAAGCGATGTCGATTAGGACCACCTAAGCGTGATTGAAGATTTGTTAGAACATAGCGAGCAGTGGTTAACTGTGAGTGCTAAATTGTCAACCGACGCTCCACCCTAAATTCCACAAAGACTATATAGTCACGAGATTAAAATAAACCCCACGATATCGTATGTTGTGAGTATTCAATAAGGCTCTAGGCCACTGTCAACGAGTTGTGAGGACCTTGAAACCTGCTGAATGAAAGAACCCATAGACTTAGACCCCGACGTAACGCACCGTATAAATCGCATCATCGGCCAGATCCGGAGTACTTCAACCCGAAATAATAATTCCGCCACTGAAATTTCAAAAATGATAACTTTATTATTTCTAGAGGACTCGTGGATCGGCACTTCCAGAGTCATAGCTCGGTTCCCCGCCCACTCGGCTGCCAAATGTAGGCAGGCGATGTGGGATGCAGGCTTCTCCATCTCCCCAGTTCGTGAAACCCGAGGTGGCGCGCAAGGCAACTCCGATGAAGTAGAACTCCCATATGTTGCCATCAAAAGGGAGCCCGGAAGGAATCCGGCAAGAGAAATACAAGGACAGGCGGAGCACCTGCTGGCTCACCTCGAGCGTCACCAAGCCGAAACGAATCGTCAGGTGGAACGAGCAAAACAATATCTACAGAGGGTGAACGAGGATATTGCGGCGGGCAAGATACCCAGTACGGACGGGTATGCCCCGCAATATAATGTCTCGTATGAGCTAGACGATCCTCGACTCCAAAGACGAATGCCCGAGATGCGAGTGGCCGTCCCTCGACACATATTGCCGAGAGGGATGAGAAACGAGGACGAGGTTATCGAACTCCATCGCGAGCACTCATACGCGAGAGAACGATATCTCAAGAAGAGAAGATAATACACTGAAGACATTGTTAAAGGTACATGAGATTTTGTGAGATATTTCAAATAAATGTGTTTGTTGTATACTTTTGCTCCTTACTAGAATTAATCGTTTACATTATATTATGACTCTAACTACTCGATTAACTAAAAACATGCCTTATAAGTAACGGCCAAAATCCCTTCTCAACAAACCACTACTTATTTTAAATGAATGATCTGACACTCCGTCTTATTTTTAGAGATGAATTCCCAACAATTCCCCATTCTGCAAAGAGAGTTAGATAAAGCCCAGGCCGCTAACCGAAATTTGCAACAACAGCTGATCCAACTCACTCGAGAGATACAATTAATTAATGGCACATGGATCGAGCCGAAACAAGCAAAGGTGGTTTATCAGAGGATGGAAGCGGCTCAAAAGAGATGGGCTGGCGAATGACAATTAGTACAGAACTTGCGGACGCAAATCAAAGGGTTAGAAACCGCCCTATCGGCGAGCCAAGAAGGGGCAGCGGTAACGTACCCGCTAGTCTTCGCCCCGGCACAATTGGCTTACCGCGATTCGGTAAATCCAACTATACCCAAGGACAAGCCCAGCCGGCACCGGCCAGCAAGAGCTGAACGCGCAAAGCGTCGACGACTCAAGGAAGCGGGTGGATTATAATCGACGAACGCGAAACTTTTCTTTGGTTTCTTTTAATAAATAATATCATTGATAGTTCGTATTATTAATTTTCGAAATACAAATCTGATGAATCGAAATCATAAAGACGTTGGAGAATTGATTAGGGACCCAAGTAAAGTCGAAACCGAGCACAGGCCTTCTATCGGCAGCTCGTTGGACCCGTGGATCGTTCGATCAATTACAGTACTAGCAATAGCGCTCACTTTTTGCGGACGATCTACCTACTCGAACACAGTTCCAACGTTGCTTAGCAACGGGTGCCGAGTGGTAAGCGAAAGAATGTTTGTGTGGGGTTGTCTGGGTAACAACCATATAGTTCCAAATATCATCACCCAGAAACCCACCAAAATTCACAATATTTGATTATGTTTTATGAGTGAAAATTTGAATCGGAGGTTACTACTCGACGCATCATTCTGATATCCATGAATTCATTAGTATTCGAATTGAAAAAATATGTTACAATTTAAAGTTTTTACATTTTTCTATTTATTTCGAATACTATCTAAAATATAAATTTAATAAAAATATTATTATTTTTGTAATTTTAAAGTCTGGTCAATGAAATTACTTTACACAAAATTGAAAAACATTTTAATTTTTAAAGAAATTGACTTGTAAAAATTGTAATTTCATATATTCATTTGTTTATTTGAACTATTTTATTTAATTTATATTAATAATATCACTTAGTTTCTCTTAAATTAAATATGGCGAATCGAAATTGGCGTTCTGGTAATTTTATAAATCAACGATTTACTAATTGATTTCTTTATTAGGAGGTAATTACCAATCGTTCAACCAACTTTTAAACCCTATGCCTTATTACCCACCAATGAATTATTCGAATGAAAGAAAAAATTATGGTGGAAGAGTTGGGTATCGGGATGAAAATTATAAGTAAGTAATTTTTTAACGCAAATATATTTGTTATTGTTCAAAAAATACGGTTTTTAATTTGTGAACACGCAATTTGGAAGTAATTTGAATCGATATTTAGACGTGAAAGAAAAGACTTTCAAGGTGGTCGTCGAGACCGTATCAGTCCTAATAGACGAAGATCACCTTATCAAAGGTCACATGATTCTCACGGGGATTTTCGTAGAGATACTAAGAAATCTCATGGGCGCTATGAAGTTAAAGCCCCTCGCTTAACTTTCGATATCAAAGAACTATCGACATCTTCCCTTAAGCTTCGTTATCCGAAAATGTATATACCATCTGACTTCTTTCACACTCATTTGAGATGGCAAGAAGTCTTTCCACTTTATCGAACAATGAAATTGGGTAATCATTCTGAGTTTCAGGTGAGGACAACCGAATCAATCAATTTTAGATTTTTTAGATCTATTAAATTTTGGAATGTATTCAATTTAATTATTTTAGATTCTTCACAAAGATGTGGAAGTCGATAGTTACCAAGAAGAAGTTCTGGAACCTTCTGATGTAAATTACACTCATTCGGCAAAAGTTATGCTAATGACCATGCCTAATTTGGCTGATTTGTACAAAGCTACGTGTAATTTATCAGGATCTTCAACAAATACAAAATCTCTGAGCAAAAATATCCAGTTTCTAGTCGGTTCAAAGGGTAAAAATGAACCATTAGCCATTGGGGGTCCTTGGTCACCAAGTTTGGATGGTCCAAATCCAGATGAAGATTCTTCGGTTTTAGTAAACACTGCAATTCGTAATTGTAAAGCATTGACAGGAATAGACTTGTCTAAATGCAAGAAATGGTAATTAATATTCATTTAATTAATTAATTTGGTAAAATATATAAATAATGAGTTTTAAAATTGTTAAAAAGTATTAAATGAATGTTTTAATCATTTATTATATTAATTTTTTTTGAATTAATTATTATCGAAGTCAAAAATAGTAACAAATTTAATTAAATAATGTTTTAGGTATAAATTTCTGGAAATTCATTACTATCGACCAGCTGATCGCCAAGGAATTGTGCAATCAGGAGATGGCGAAAAGGAAGAATCACATCAAGTTATAAGTGAAACGGAAGCTAGAGTTGAAAAGGTGGTTATTTTTATTCCTGAAATTTGGTCTTGTATGCCAAATGAAATTGAATGGGCAGAAATTAGAGCAACTTTTGAAAAGAAACTATCAAGTTTAATATCAACTGATGCTCCAGAAGAAGTAATTGAAGAAGTTAATGACATTAAGATAGTAGAAGAACCGAAGCTTGAAGAGGAAAAGGTTGTTGAAGAACAAGCAAGTGAGGAAAGTCAAAATTTATCTCAATTGAAAGTTGTTGAATTAAAAGCTGAATTGAGCTCAAGAGGTCTTGATACGAAAGGAGTAAAAAGCCAACTAATTGAAAGATTACAAGAAGCGCTTGATAAGGAAAAAGGCAAGACAGTTGTCGAAGAAAACACAATTGAACCAGAAAATGCCGAGGTTATCGAAGAAGAGAAAGAAGCCGTAGCTGAACATCCTACACCCGTTGTTGAAGAGCCAAAAAAGACTGAAGAATCGAAGGAATTATCAGAAAAAGAACGAAAACGATTAGAAAAACTTTATAAGTTAAATGATACTCCATCCATTTTGGTTTTACCAAATAAAACTGCAAAAGGCGGGAAGTTTGAATGCAATATATTGACACTTGAAAATTTAATGGAATATAGACTTGATGATCAGAAAGAACACATTTTTGAGGTATCTTTATTTGTTGAACAGTTTAACGAAATGTTGCAGAGAGATGCGGCTTTTTATATATTCAAAAGCTTGTCTGAAATGCCTGATTCTACTGCTGATTCCGTAGAACCATCCTCGAAAAAACCCAAGTTAGAAACCGAAAAAGTGATTAGAAAATCCAAAATGATCGCTGATATGCATTTGTTGTTTTCTTTCTGTGTATTCGACTTTGATAATTGTGGTTATCTGAGGGATCACGATTTGGAAGATATTATTCACTGCATTGGATTGAATTTTTCAAGGTCTCAAGTAAGGAAATTAATATCCAAGATTCCCAATAAAAGGGGAAATTTGCAATATCGTGAAATAACCGACAAAGAAGTTATTGAAGGAAGTGAAGATGATGTTGCAGTTTTGAAAGAGAGAAAATGTGTTATAGATAAACTTGTTGAATTATCAAAAGGCAATAAAGCGTTTTTCGAAGAATGCGATACCCAAGAAATGATTTTGAGAGAGGGCAATTTAGAACTTATGGATAAATTGTGCGCTGCAGAAAACAAGAAAGTTGATTACGAATCACAATTGGTGTTCATTAAGGATGAATTGAGTAAGATAGTTTTATTATAGATTTTTTATTAATAATCAATTTTAATTATAGCAAAAATAAAATCCATTCAAAATGATGCCGGAGTTGTTGAAGCTAATTTAAAAGAAAGCATTCACAAAGTTCAAGAGAAATTGGAAGCAGAAAAAGAATCCCATTTGAAATTATCCGACGTTATAAAGGTCTACAATTCCATCCTGAAATCTGCAACAGACAATATGGGACTTTCAATAAAAACTATCAATGATCAGTTCGAGAAGGAAAGGTTGGTTATCGAAGAGGCCAAAGCTAAAGAAGAAGCAGAGAAAAAAATGGAGGTTGAAGAAGTTAAAGAACCGGAAGTGAATGAAGATAAAAGCTGGCAAGTCGTTGACCAAGTTTAATGTGATTGTTTTGGTGTATCGTTTTATATTTAATAATATATTCGGCTCTTACAGTTCGTTGTTATTGAATTTGAGGTCAACCCATACACGTAGTAGTTTTACGTATGTTTCTGTACATTGAATTTTAATAAATAAATGTTTCCAATTAACAGCAGATTTTTCAATCTAACCTAGCTTTTTATCAGTTTATTAATTTACTAAACTTTGTCTATTTGAAATAGTGTTTTTTGTGTTACATACGAATTCTTACAAAAACACCAATCAGAACAAAATAATAAATTTGTCATAACTATTGCTAGTCCTTGTTTATCTTTCATGTTAGTCAGTTATAGACGTTGATGTCTGAGATAAATACTGAAAGTCAATTGAGTTCTTTGTAATAAAATTCTGCAAAATTGTAAAACATGATTCTTAAATATACTTTGTTTGAAACGCTCAGACGTTAATTTTTTTGCAAATAATCTTTGGTTGCCAGCAACACCATCATCGGGTCGACATCCATTGCTAAGGAACTGGTTGGTTATGGTCCAAGTGAGTTACGTTTCACTAACCATGTCACCTTCCATGCGCATAACGATATAGACCTGTTGCCATTCGTTGGTGGTGCGTTCACTAAAGGTGAGCTATGTTTCCAGGACTGCTCTGGCCCAGACGAACCCTGGACTCACACATAAATAGCATTTGCTCGAGTACTCTGAGACGAAAATCTTACATCAATACAGCATATTTAACTCAATCAGTCATTACCCGCAAAACTCCACCCAATTATGTTGGAGGTTGACTAATTTTGAACTTGACTCGGTTTGCTCAGAGCTGACAGGGTCGGCAAGCGCTTTCAGTGGAGTCGTTTCCTGCTTTGAACGTTCTTCTTGAATTGGTTCCAGGTAAGCCACTGGAGCAGGTGTGAATACCAATGGATAAGTTATTGCTTTGGCCCTGGACATGACAAAGATCTGCACCCTGGATGCCCAATGTTGCCCCTGATAACTATTGGTGTTACATGCCCATAAATTTCATTTACTGGCGCCCTCCACCTATGCATATGGCCATGCATTGTCACCCGCAATGAAATACACAAAAATATCCATTTATGTGTCAGTGTCTCAGACTTCCACAACAATAAATTATTAATGGTCACCACTGTGGTATACTGTCAGGTGTTCACATTGTCTGTGTCTAACTAGGGTTTCAATTCCGAGTACTCGGTTACTCGACAAATTCGCCAATTTACCGAGTTTTCGAGTACTCGGTTAATGGAACCGAGTACTCGAGTTTTAAAAAAACAATTTTTTTGTAAAATATAACTTAAATTTGATGCAAATAAATGAGACCATACTAAAAAACTACGATTAAAAAGGGTATCGAATTTTCATAATATATAAACACTGATTCGCCATCTGTTGAAAGATTGATTTAAAATAATTCATAAAACTTGTTTAGGGTTTCTATAACAAATAAGATGGCCATAAAAACGTTTAAAATATTTTCTGGTTTTCGGTCAATGTTACCTGACCAGTCAATGTTAGGCAATCTGACGGTTATTTTATTCTTATTATGTCAGTGTCAATGTCTTAAATAAGTAAACAATATTTTTATTATATTATTATAATTAAAATCAAACAATAATTTTATTATTATTTGATAAATTTTTAACTTTAATAGTTTTTTTTATAATATTAAGTTCTTATAGTTTTATTTAATCATTTTTTAACATATTAATTACCCATAGGCATAAATGAGTAAAAGAAAATCAGAAGCTTGGAATTATTTTCAAAAAGTCAATGCAAATGAAGCTAAATGCAATCACTGCGGAACAATTCTAAACTGTAAGGGAAGCAGCACTACTGGATTAACAAACCATTTGAAATTGCACGATTTGCTTATTTCTAGAAATAGTAAATGCAATGATACTGATTCTGAACTATCAACATCTAATTCTTTAATTAAGATCTTTTTAAAATCTCAAATAAGTTTATCAGAAATTTTAGCGAAATGTGCAGCAAAGGATGGATTTTTATTTAATGCTATGATTCATTCAGTTGCAATTAAAGGCTATGTTACCAGCCGTAATTAAAGCATGCCGAAAAGCTGTACTAGTATTCAAAAACATGTATTAAATTTTTTTGAAGAAAAAAAACAAGAGACCAAAACTGAATTAATAAGATTATTGCATTCAAAAAAGAAATTTAGTATAGCAGTTGACGAGTGGACAGATGTTTTAATGCGGAGATTTTTGAATGTGACTTTGCGCTCTTGAAATTCAAAGGAATATGTCCTTGGACAAGTTGAAATTAAAGAAAAATATACTGCTGAAAAAACCAAAGAGTTAGTGGAGAACCTTTTGAAAGAATTTGGAATGAATTTAGAAACGGATATTGTTGCCTCAACAAATGATGGAGCGAGTGTAATGGTGAAGTATTGATCAATTATTACAGCAGAATAACAATTATGCTACAACCACGCAATTCATCTAGCTGTCCTTAAAATGTTATATAAAAAAGTTAATTTAGATGATGTAGTTGAAGATGAAGATAAGACTGAATATGATGATGAAGAACTTTTATATGATGAAGATGATGAAGAAGAAAAAAATCAAGTTGATGAAGAAGATGACGGAAATTTATTAATGGAAATGAAACAAAATTCGGAATGTTTTTTATTGATTTCTGATATTAAATCAGTGTTATATGCAATGCGAAAAGTAATTAATAACCATGCGAAAGAATTTGTCTAACAGCCCAATCATACAGATTATTTATATCAACATATAACAACTCTGTATCATCAGAACTCGTAACATAATATTTTTAACACATGTTAATTCACACGGTATTCCATGTCCTGTAAAAGTTCAATAGGTTCATTAATGTCATAAGTGCTAAGACCCATGACATACCACTAATTCTATAGAAATTTAGAGGCTGAAGACCGTTATATGCTATGGATTTTGTACGAAGTTGATGAAAATAATATGCAAGGAGGAACACGTTTAATTTGAGATATGTTAACATGTTGTCCAATGGTTGAGGTCTCAATGTGCACTGATGTTTTCTATATAAATAGAACACAAATCTATCTATCTATCTATCTATCTATCTATCTATCTATCTATCTATCTACCTATCTATCTATCTATCTATCTATCTATCTATCTATCTATCTATCTATCTATCTATCTATCTATCTATCTATCTATCTATCTATCTATCTATCTATCTATCTATCTATCTATCTATCTATCTATCTATCTATCTATCTATCTATCTATCTATCTATCTATCTATCTATCTATCTATCTATCTATCTATCTATCTATCTATCTATCTATCTATCTATCTATCTATCTATCTATCTATTTATCTATCTAAGCTTTACTCAATAACAAAAGTTATTTACCAAATCAAATCTAACTTTGAATAGATATCAAATTTCCTTTCAGGTATCTGCTATGTTAGTGTTTTCGTGTATATAAATGATTGTTATGTTTGCATGCAAAAAACAAAAATTGTCTAAACGTTTTTGTCTGTTTGATTTTCATATCTCGTGAAGATTTTCCTTGCAAGATCACGAAGTAATGTTTTATTTTTGAACAAATTAACTGAATTTAATGGCTCTATTTTTACGAAAATTTTCTATTAAAATTAAATATATATTTTTCTTTTATTAAATAAATATTTATTTATGCTTGAGATTTTTTATTTATTTAACATCTTATTTTTAACATTCCTCTATTAAAATTGGAATTTTTATTTACTTAAGATTTTATTAAAACTGAAATGTTATTTTAACGCCTATTAAAATTGGGATTTTTATTTTCTTAAGATTTATCAGATTAATATTTCTTGAAATTTTTAGTTAACAGTATTAATTATTTATGTTCTATTTTTATTATTATAAGTAATCTAATAATTAAATTACCTAATTAATAATTATGATGAATGGTTTGATGCATGCGTGTATGTTATTGTATGTCCCAAGCATGTCTCATATTTCATGTTCATTATTACATAATAGTCATCAATTCCAAAGAGATAAATACTAGAACTCTTATGTCATGAAATAGATTTAAGAATATA
Organism: Schmidtea mediterranea; assembly: GCA_022537955.1. Taxonomy (NCBI): domain Eukaryota; kingdom Metazoa; phylum Platyhelminthes; order Tricladida; family Dugesiidae; genus Schmidtea; species Schmidtea mediterranea. Next base: position 226,384,931 of record CM039680.1, read on the forward strand.
CCTGATTTAGAATTATTTAACATAGTGACCACGAACAGCTTAGGAATATCCGAATTGTTGCAAATTATTTCTAAACCAAAAATGTACTCAATTTGTGAAGATCTTGATCAATTTGTTGTGTCAATAAAAATTTATTTTGATATGATCAAACTAGATGAACAACAAAGAAATGTAGTTGTTCGAGCATATCTAGACGAAAGAAACAGGAAGAAATATGATGAAACTCCATATAAAAACAATTTGAAAGAAAGATTAAGAAACGCCTTTGAAACACAAACAAACCTAGCGGAAGATTTACAAAATGCTTTGAGCTACCGAAAATCCAATTCAACTGTCGACGACTACATCAAAACAATAGAGAAAAATGTTAAGCGTGTAATGAGCCACAAAATTACAAGCAGTAAATTAGCAGCATTTTTATTAAAATATTGTTTGGATTGTGAAGAAGACATAAGAGAAATTCAGCATTATGAAAATACAGAGGACTTAATTAAAGTAAAACTCTTCAATGAAGAAAGGAAAGTTGATAATGAAGAACAGAGAAGTTCAGCGCCAAGTATATATATATATATATATAATGCATTTTTAAAAAAGTGGAAGAATCGAAAATGTAGCTGCAATGAATAAAAGAAACGATGCGGAAGTGGTTCATAACAATTATAACCCAATGAAGTTTAAACCTTTGTCTAAGGATAATAATTTCCAAATTAGAAAAAATGATACTTCCAGTAGACCAAATCGATTTCAACGCCAAATTCAATGTTATGGCTGCAAAGAAGAAGGACACATCAAAAGAGAATGCCAAAATATTAAATGTTTCCATTGCAATGGAAATGGACATTTACAATTTCAGTGTATTGACAGACATGTTGGATGAAACCCAGTTACTCGATTTGAAAGACCCAACAATAACAGAGGCAGTGAAAGTTTTATAAATTTTAACAAAGAAAGGATTATAGAAATTATGGAAATTCTAATGAGAAAAGTAATGAAAAGTTAAGGAATTTTAGAAATCAACACAATGATCAAGATTACAAACAGCGTATCGCAGCTACGGATGATTAGAATTTGCCAATGTAGAGTCAATTTAATGACGAATTGGAAAACTATCAAGCTTCAATCAAAGAGGACGTGCTAGAAGCTCTCAATCAAAAGTAATTAATGATAGTGATAATATGAGACTGTTAAATTATGCATGCGATAAGGAATGTTTGGATGAATGTTTTGATAATTTTGAATATTTGTTTAATAAAAATAATTTAAATGAATTTACATATTTAAATATTGATGGGACATAGGCCTAACAGATATTTTAAAACATAAAATACAAACAAATTTTAATCCAGTTATGCATAAAATTAAAAAGACAACCCATGCATTACGAGAATAAACTTAAAGAAATAATAGAAAACTTGGAGAATAATGGAATTATAAGGAAATGTGAATCCCCTTGGAATTCATCGATTGTCAATGTGGCGAAGAAAAATACTAATGATATTCGAATGTACTAAGACTTTAGATTACTAAATGAAAACACTATTAGGCCGGCATTTCCAATTCCTAATGTTAACGAAATATTGGACTCATTATATGGGTCTATGTATTTTAGTTCAATCGATTTAGGAAACACGTACTATCAAGTTGAACTTAAAGAAGAACCAAAAGAGACAACAGGTTTTTAATGCTATAATTGACCGAACGATCCATGGGTCCAACGAGCTGCCGATAGAAGGCCTGTGCTCGATTTCGATTCTTAGGTCCCATTATTCTCCTATCTCTTTCAAATGTTAACCTATACTCTCATATCATCCATCTTTATGTCCATTCGCTTGGTCCTTCTTATTATTGTCCATGTTGATGATTTTTATGGTCTGTAAACCCTTGGTTATGTTAAGTAAACACAGTACATCTCTTACCCTTATCCCTATTATAACTAAAATGTTACCTATTATTATTACTAGCATCATCATTGTTACTATTATATATATTACCTTTATTAATTGTTACTACTATTACCTTTATTATTATTTTTATTACTATAACTACCATTATATTTATTGTTATTACTACTATGATTATTACTACTATTATTATTATCATAATTATTATCATCATTACTACAAATACCATGATTATTATTATTATTATCATTATTATTATTATTATTATTATTATTATTATTATTATTATTATTATTATTATTATTATTATAATAACCATTACCCTTATCATTATCGTTATTATTATTAAGATTTTGTAGATATCCGTCCTTATTCCTCAGCGTTAAAATTTTTTTATTGATATACAACATTAGCCGTAACCCATCTGTTCTTTTTGGTTTTCGATAAAGTATTTTTGTAAATTCGAAAATTTTAGCAGCGTTCCGCCCTTATTTTACGGTTCATCCCTATTCTACAGTTTTCGACAAAGTATTTTCATTGACTCGGAAAATTTGAGCAGCGTTCCACCCTTATTTTACGCGTTACATTTTTACGTTACTATTTTTGTTAAGTATTTGAATTAATTCGGAAAATTTGAGCAGCCTCAACTCAAATTAATTTATTTAATTCTTATTTAAAAACATTATTTTTCATGATTTTGGTCGTTCGGATTAATCTTTTTCCGATGGCTATTCATTTTAACTGTTGCAACGATTTCGCAATTTTCCCCACTACCCGTTCCCTATCTTTGTCCTTAAGATCTATGTATGTTCATATTACATTTAATGAGTGCCCACTGGACTACTCGATGTTAGATATTTTGAGCCGATTGTTGTTAAAATTCATGTCAATTTTTTAGGAAACGATGATGAAGGAGCAGCCAATGGACTACTCATTTACCCTCCAATTTCCCCTATGTACGGATAATATTGACGTTCCAGCTCCTGCGTTTCGCACGCCAGAGCCTTCACGGGCACGAACTATTGGCGATTTTACACGCACTTACACAGTTCGATAGTGTGTTTTATTTTTCTATCTTGCGTTATGTTTTGGCTGTGGGCCACCAAAAATAAAATAATAGAAAAAATAAATTACCACATGAATTAGGCAAAAGTCTCGACGCATAAACTGTAAATTTGGCATTCATATAAAAAAATTTTAAATCGTGCATCGATGTACATAAACCAAAATAACATAACTGTAGATTAACAATCTGAAAATATTGCTGCAAAACATAACTGTAGATTAATAACCTGAAAATATTGCTGCACAATAGTTGAAAAGCACACAGTAAAACAAGATAAAAAGTGTGCAACTTAACTTTGGTTGAAATCAATACTGCAAAGTAGTTGAAAATTTGTGAAAACACATCAGTATTTATACCTATAATTTGGCCTTAACCTTGCGTGTTAGTTTTACTGCGATTAAACAAAATTCGACCTTGAAATTATTTGTGTTATCTAAATTAAATTTTTATTTATTTCTTAATTTAAATTGGTAATTTATTTTTAACATTTTTAAATAAATTTATTCAGCCAAAAATATTTTATTTTTATTCATTTAATTCATTAATTTTTACTTTTATATAAATGGTCATTTTACGGTCAAATTTTCTTGTTATTATGTTATTTTTTATGTAGATTTCGTGCGGTTCTTGATGCATTTTGTATTTATTTTATTTTGTATTTATGTTTTTGATTTTATATTTATTTATATTCTCTCAGATTTTAAAGTGTTTAGTTGGTGTTGTATATTGTATTTTAAGTTATCTTGGTGCTGGGTTTTCGTGCTGTATTACTGATATATTTAAACAATTCTCAAGGCTATTTATGTGCTGGCCCAACATCAGACTGTTTTCCGACGATTGTCAACAATATTTTCTACATTATTAAATTATTAATAATAATTACTTTCCAGACCGACATTTGTCAACAATGTTTTGGTCCATTACCAAATTACTAATTGCAAAATAATTACCTCTCCGTAACTCAGTAGCGCCCATTTAATGTTGTTTAGGCTAATTTACCCTGCTATATTATTCCGTCTACGTGCCGGGTTTTCTTCATCTCTCGGGTTTTCCTCAGCACTCGGCTTTTCCACATCTCTCGGGTTTCGCATTGCCTCGGGCTTCCCATTAGTAATTAATTTTTCTTAATTAATTTCCTTTTTTATCTTATATTATTTTCTAGGGACCCCTCACTAAATTTTTATTATTATTTCTGGACTCGTCTCTCAATTTGGCGTTCAACCATAACAATTTCCCCCGATCAATATTACTTTCGAATTTTTATAAATTTTTTAATTAATATTGCACTTTTATCATTTTTGTGTTTTATCGATTTTACTGTGCTTTTTCGTGATACCCCAATATATTTCTCCCTTTAATAAAGATTCGCCCTCGAATCTATCAAAATTTAAAAATTTGATTTTTATTCTCTTATGATAATAATAATAATAATAATAATAACAATACCAACAATAATGACAACAATAATAATAATAATAATAATAATTTGTTAAAAATACAATTAATAATAATAGTAATAATAATAATATAATAATAACATATTGTTGGGCCAGAACACAAACGGCCCTGTAAAATGTTTAAATGAATCGGTAACACACATGCAAATACAACATGCAGCTTTAAATTCAAACCTATGAAAACTTCAATTAAACCTAGCAAAATATGAGAGAAAAGCAATTACATATAAAATAATAAACATAAAAATAAATTAAAATAATAACAAAATGCAACAAGATCCGCAAGATATAAATATAAACATAACACGAAAACCCAACGAATTCGACCGAAATTTGATAATATAACAAAAATAAAAATTTCATGAAAATGAAATTAAAATCAAAGAATTTGAATTAGAAATAATTCAATAAAAACTTCAAATAAAAAATTATCAAAATAAATTAGAAAATAATAAAAATTAAGATTAGAATACACTAGAAAATATCAAGGTCGAATTTTGTTTTACTAAATCAAAAAGAACACGCGAGGTTAAGGACAAAAATAGGTATATATACCGATTCATTTTTACACAATTTTAATCGTTTAATCGTTTTTAAAAACCATTATTAGAACTTTATTTTGAACTTTTGAAATCACTCAATACTTTTTAATCTATTTTAGGTGAGTGAGAGTTTTATTTGGGAACTCTCTCTCCACGTCCCATCCTCGCAACCTCGGTAGAGCTCTGCTTGGACGTCGGCGTGGGGAGAGTAGTATTTTGTTTTATGATGTTTATGCTTTAGCAAGTAATTTGTTGTATTGCTTTTAATATATTAATAAATATTTATAAAACCTAAAATCAGCTTATTTTCATTAATTTTATTGTCAAAATTTTTCCGGCCCACAGCCAAGACACATCACAAGTTAGAAAAATCCACATATTATTCAGATTCGTGTAAGTGCGTGGAATATCACCGATGATCTGTGCCCGTGAAGACCCGGCGTGCGGAACGCAGGGATTGGAACGTCAATATTATTCCGTATAGAAGAAAGGAGAAATAAAGAAGGGGTCTTTTGGCTACTTCCTCGTTTCTAGTTTTCTTTAAATTCGACCTAAACTGATCTACATACGGCTTAAAATCTCCACACCGAGTAGTCCAGTGGGCACTCATTAAATATAATATAAACATAAAATGCGTTTAAGGCTTATTAAAGGGAACGGTGACGGGGAATAAAATTAAGAAACGAAATCACTGCTATGAAATTAAATCAAATAACATTATAAATGCGAATTTAGACGAGGAATAATAATTATAAAGCATTATTAAACGAATCACCATGAACTCCCAGTAAAGTCGTAGATTTAATCAAATTCCAAACCAGAGTATATCTTACTAGTAGGAATGATACAAGAACCCTTTCAAAAGTCTCTTATGAATAAAAGGTAGTTATTACCAAGCCCAACTGTCGATTAGAAGTGACTCCCGCATAAAAGTAAATTAACCTAAATAATTAAAAAATTTCAAATACAAAATTCTGATAGAGTAGAGGAAAGTTTATTGTGAATCAAATAAAAGGAAGCCAACTGAACTGATATAATAATCCACCTGTTTTCTGTCTCCTTTGAACCCCTTCAGCATCAACTGGTAGTGTTACGGCACCGGCTCTCCATGTTTGATACCCGTTCCACTGTCAAATTACTTAACTTTTGACCGAAAATATTCGATAGGTTCATAGACCATAAATGATTTCCAAATCTCGACCATCGTCATAAACAAATCCACAATTTGCCAGAAGCCTAAGTCTTTAACATTTCCTAGAGTTGAATAATTAAACTAGTAATTATATAAAATAAAACTGTTTAACATTATTGTAGCTCGTAATCACGTGGAGTGAACGATAGATAAATAATTGAACGAAGCAAAATCTTAACACCATAGGGATCCATTAGGCAGAAGCATAAGCCAATAACTTGCGGATAGGAGGATACCAATGATCATTCATGAACTACGACATCACGGAAACATTTAGCTACAAGAAACAAATTATTTAAACATTAGTAAAATAAAGGGAAATGTTGAATATTGGAATTAACATGGGAACCCTCGCAGTGAAATTGTGAGATTGGCAATGACACATGCGAGTTTTCTGATGTTAACCTCCAAAAAAAAAACTCACCTGATTTCCATTTCCGAATTTGATTAGCATTCAGAGAGTGAAGATGCATCTAATACATATCGTATTTATTATCAAGACCTGATGGATAGAGATCAAATCATAAAGTCCGAGCGGATGTCGCGATTGAACCGATTGTTTATAAAAATAAAAACCGTCAGATTAGAATAAGATCGTAGTCCAATTGAATAGTCCATCTAAATGTCGATTTTTCTCTCATCTCGCCAGCGATCATCACCCACCTTCCAACACACCGATAGACAGTGTGCAAAGCACACCCAATCATCATAGTCCCTATAAATAAAATCGATAGTTGGAATAATATCTTCTTTTGCCAGATGCTTGATAAATCCTTCAATAACGACGAATTGCCGATACATCGGGTAGAAATTCCGGAACTTGATTCGAACAAACCAAGTAATATTAATTTCTGACTTAAATAAGATAATTAGTACCTAATAATACCCATTAAATAAAACCTTAAGTTATTTTTCTTGATTTTAGTTAACCATAGATTGATAATGTAATTATCTTTTACTTAATTGATGGTTTAATTTCATCCTATTTTGATTAATCAGTTAACAGTAGTTCGTTCTGATTTATAGACGCTCAGAAATGGGTACACTAGCCATGATTTTTGACACTCCTCATGAAATTTCGCCAGATAGGAGCTCTTTTAACCCTGAAATTTTGATTTCGTCAAATATTCAGCGTGAATTCGATCGTAAGTTCTCTAGGAATTTTGGGTGGACCATTTATAATGACTCCTAATTAAACGATTCGCAGAAACAGATTTTATTCAACCCTAATAATTTGAAGATTTTAGTATGGATTTCCAGGTGATTGATGCCTTAACTATAGCTTCGAGACCGCTGTCAGGAATTAGTAGCGTTGATGACACATATTATAGACAGATTGTAACTACATTTATTCTCTTTTGTTTTTAAATGCTCTTAAGTTTTGATTAATAATTTTCCGCAATTAAATTATCGTATCTATTATCAATCTTAAAGCGGTTGTGGAAAGTTAAGACCTATTAAATTCTCACTCAAATATGAATTTTTAGAGTTCCCTTAAAGTAGTCTCAACCATTAGTGATTTTCTAGGAAGTCGAAGTTAAAATTTCAGTTGTAAGTAGCATCTACAATGCATCTATTTTACATTTACCCGGTAGCTCGGGTAATAATTGAAAAATTGCTAAAGGCATTCCACTTGAGGTATAATTAAATAAATTATTGGTTACATTGTCCTTGAAATATCCTCGACCAGTACAATTTCATAACTCATAAACGTCTGTGACAAATGATGGCTACCCATAATGCTGGTTTTCCGCGTGTATTACGTAATATATGCGCATCTATCTTCCGTCCTTTTCACCTCAATTATTTTTCGATTTTTATAGAAAACGCACTCAAGCTATGCCGATGCCCATAATTAGGAGGTTATCTCAAGTAGACGTGTTTATTTTCCTAATTCTAACGCATATATTTGTCGCTGCCCACACTTAAGTTGAGGGTTGACATCCCATATTGGTATTCGCATTCGTTTTCACCGTGAAAGCTATTAAATTAAACATAAATGTATAATAACGTTAATGACTCTTCATAATGCAGAGAGATCCAGCTCGATGGCCTGTGTTTCAACCCACATTGCGGATCGATGGAGATTGGCATGGGAACGATTCCGGCAGGAGAGATGCCCCGAGTTTCCCCAACCGGAGCCTCAACAAATTGACTGGCAATCGGAAAGCGACCACCACTTGTGGCTGGCCGATAGACCATGGGAGGAATGGAGCCCGGCCTGGAGATCCGCGAGCAGGCCCGTCATCTTCTCGAGCAGCTCGAAAACCACCAACGGCAGGTGGATCTGCAAGTGGTTAGAGCTCGCCAATACTTTGCGAATGTTGAAGAGGATCTCCTAGCTGGTCGGATCGCCAGCAGTTATCAACATCCGCTGCAATGCAAGGTCTCACTCGGCACCCGGCCGAAAACCACGCGGACCCGCAATACTAAGCGGCCCGTAATGACTATATCCGGCTATTCTCCGGAGGAGTGGGTAGAAAGGGGGTTTCATGCCTCCTGAATTGCCAGCCCATAATAGAGACTTCCTATGACTCAATGTAACTCCCTGATTTAGTTGAACTTTGATTAAATAAATAGTTTGTTATTTTAGATAATTATTCTTATTTGTGTGAATGTTTTAATAGGAGAATTCCTTTTGTTTAAAACATAAATTTTTGTTGTCAATAACTAATCGTTTAAATGTCTCTATTAATAGCCATGGAACCCATCCAACTACTGCAGAAAAAGCTGACTCGTGCCCAGCAAGCCAACAAGGCACTATATGAGCAAATCATCCAGCTCACCAAAGAGATACAACAAGTAAAAGCCACCTGGGTGGATCCAGCTAAGGTCAAGCCCCTACGCCACCGGCTCACCGCCGCTCAAAAGGGCTGGGCCGATGAGCGGCAATTGAACCAAAATCTTCGAACACAGATAAGGGGGTTGGAAGTTGCCTTGTCCGCCAGCCGGGAGGGGGAGGCAGTAACCTACCCTCTTGTCTTCGCCTCATCCCAATTGGCTTATCGGGAATCAATAACCAAACCAACGCCCGCCGTAACTCCTACTACAACACCGTCCAGCAGTTACAGGCCGGGGCGGAAGGAGCGTGCCAGACGTAGAGCCGCTCGGATGTCGAATAAAACTCATTTGATTTAAACTTGTTTCATCTGTAGATTTAATTAAATTATAAAGGTTGTTTAATTATTCAAAATGGTGTTTTAAACTTGAGGAGTATTAAAAACCCGTAGCTATTTCATGAGTACTCACCCTTCGTCAGGTAGTCGTTGTCTTATCTCTAAGAACGCCATCACCGAATTTAGCTCTCACTATGATGAATCTCTAATCTTAATAACCATCACACAAGGGACTTGTAAAGTGAGCATAAGTCTTCTATAGACGGCTCGTTGAAGCCAGAGGTTGTCCGAGCAATTACAGCATTAGTAATAGAGCTCACTTTTTGCAGACAACCCACCCACTCGAACACATTTCCAACGTTGCCTAGCAACGGGTGCCGAGTGGTAGCTAGAAATATTTATATGGCGTTACCGGGGAAACTATAGGAAGATTCAAACAATTAACAAAACCCAGTAACCCACCAATATTAAAATATAATTAATAATAATAATAACAATAATAATATAATAATAATGTAAAATAAATTATAATAATAAATTAGCTAATTGCATTGAATTATGCAAATTTAATTTCATCAAAACTGATAAAAAAAATCATCTGATCAATACCCATCATTTGCAATATAATTATATTAGCCATCGGCTAATAATTAATGATGTATAATAATAATAATAATATAGTTAATCCCATTAGCCGGTGGCTACATTACTTATAATAGTGATAATAATAATAATAATATAATTTGCTCAGCGACAACCATTCTCACCCATGCAGTTTTAAATTTGGAGAGAGTTGTAAGGCACACAGTTCTATTAGGATTGCCGAACAGATAGTCTCAGGCGCATGCAAACACCAAACTCCATCCATCGACAACTCTCATTCGTCAACGGAGTACTCACTGAAACAATTATCTGGACGCTCAATTTTATCACCTCATTTAAAAGATTTTGAATTTAGCATTAAACACATATTCTCGATTTCACATGTGTAATTGATTTTAATTATCCTTTTGTTTTCCCTAGACATTTTAGAGTTTGTGACGTTTAAAAGAAATACAAACAAATTGAATATTTCTTTGGATTCGCATTATGAGCGAGACGAGGAACGATTTAGGTGAGATAGTTTAATTATTATGAATAAAAATAATTATAAAAAAAAAGTTTTATATTTTTATCAGATTTCAAATATGTAAATTATTATTATTATGAATAAAAATAATTATAAAAAATTTTATATTTTTATCAGATTTAAAATATGTAGATTATTATTACAAGTTTTTTGCAATTTGGTTCAAAAAGCTCGGAGAAAAAAATGAAAGATGAAAAGGCTGTTTTTATAAACAATTTAATAATGGATAAAGTTATTTATTTTGCTGTATCTATTTTCTTGATTTTTATTAAATGGTGGTCAATTTTTCGTTCTAGTTGATAGTCTGGTGTCAGACACTAAAATAATTACATAATCAAACTCGGAAGAATATTTATTTCTATTAGATTTGATGAATAGATAAGCGTTTACAGTTTCTGGGGTATGAGAATATCTGTGATAAGCATTTTTGAATAAAAGCAAACCGTATAATTTAGTGTTTTTAGTTCGAAATATTCCCGAGATTCAAGATTTGAGTGTATGGTATAATGATTTTTCGCGTATATTGTAGCGAATTTCTACAACTGGGTCAGACGAAGCACCAAACATACCTCACTGGGGTTTCGATTCAAACAACTGGAGACTATTGTTACAAGTTCACGAAGCATTATTTCATTGTGGTATTCTTTTAGATTATAAAATAAATACTTTAATAAGCTATTTATTGATTTTTTTTTATTTTGTTGATGTAAGAATTATTATTTTAATGAAAGATATACGAATTACAAATAATTATTTTAATAACACTTATTTATTTTTTTTTGATAGTGTTTATATAAGCTATATTAAAACGTTCCACTCCTCCTGCAGGTTACGCCAGGCTGCAGGCATGGGGAATGGTTCTTCTTGTGAGTCTCAGATCCCGAAGTTCGAAATCTGAGGCTTCCAAGAACTGATAATAATATTAAAATAATAATTTGAATAATAATAATGGCAAATTTATTTATTTTTTTTGTGTATGGGACGACATAAATCAAGAAGACGAGATTTATTAATATTTTATAAATAATAATATAAATAACATTAATTTTTATTTTTATTTCATTTCAAGTTTCAGAGTTTTTGATCCACATTTATAATGAATAGCCGTTTTCTTTTTTCTGTATGTAAGCTGATTTATTATGATACTTAGTGTCCTCTGCAACTGACACCTTTTTACATCGATTGGAATGAACGATAATTGTTCCTGCCTTTTTATTATTTTGTGGACGCAATTTTAGATTAGTTTCAGTGGTATCACATACTATGTATAAGCCTTTAAATGATCTCTGTAATTTTGTTGATAGACCCTTTACTGGTTCTGGTTTATGTACATACACAAAATTTTTTAATTAATATTGCACTTTTATCATTTTTGTGTTTTATCGATTTTACTGTACTTTTTCGTGATACCCCAACAAATGTAAATTTTTAGTAACAGAATTAAAATTTCTGGGACACGTGATAAATAGAGAAGGTGTTAAAACTGATCCTGGAAAAATTAGTACTATGCTTAATTTTAGAAAACCTCATTGTGTGTAAAACACCTCTGTAGTTTTTAGGGTTAACGATCTATTACCGGAAATTTATTAGAAATAATTCAAGTATATCTCGACCTTTAGAAAAATTGATTACGTCTACAAAAGATAAGATTCAATGGTCTGATGAGTGTGAAAACATTTTTGTCAAACTTAAATATCAGATGGTCAACGCACCGATACTAGTGCATCCGGATTTTGGGAAAAAATACATCCTTGATACAGATGCTAGTTTCGACATCATCGGTGCTGTATTATCACAAAGAAATAGTTTCAATAATGAAAAAGGTATGGCTTATGGTTCTAAAAGTTTGAATACCCACGAGATTGGTTATTGCATAACAAGAAAAGAAAATTGTGGTCTGTATTTCACTTTACACAACATTTCAAACACTGCCTTTATGGAAGAAGATTCACATTACGCACTGATTACAAAGCAATAACATTTATGATGACAACAAAGAAACCAATAACAGCCCAATTTCAAAATTGGATCAACTTTTTGAGTAGTTTGAAAAAGCGAATTACAATGGAGCGATATTAAAGTGGCAATATAAGAACGATGAAATTGAAAAGATTAAAAATACAATACTTTCAGGAGAGCCAAGCAAATATTTGCTAAGTGATAATTTGATTAAATATGAAAATAAAATCTATATTCTGTAAAAAATTGTAAAACTTTTATTAGAAGAAATTCACAAAGAACTTTGTCACGAGGGTATCGAAAAGACTAAAGAGTACATTAGAAATATATTTTTTGTCCCTTTAGTAGATGAAATCACGAAAAGTTTTAACATCAAAAACGCGTGAAATAGTTTATAGATTATTGTCAACTGAACAATTTGAAAGTGTTTACATTGATTTTTGTGGTCCACTTAAAATAAAGTTTAGTGGAAAGAAGTATATTATGGTCATGATTGACCAATTCAGTAAATATGTGGTTTTAGAAACTGTTAAAGCCCAGGATGAGATGACAGTATGTCAAAACAATTTGTCAAAACACATCAGTATACATATACCTATAATTTGTCCTTAACCTTGCGTGTTATTTTTATTGCGATAAAACAAAATTTGACCATGAAATTATTGGTCTAATCTAATTCTAATTTTTATTATTTTCATAATTTTAATTGGCAATTTATTTCTTAAATTTTTAATTAGATTTATTCAACCAAAAATATTTTATCTTAACTCATTTAATCCATTAATTTTAACTTTTATATAACTTTTCGTTTTTCGGTCAAATTTTCTTGTTATTATGTTATTTTTTATGTAGATTTCGTGCGGTTCTTGATGCATTTTGTATTTATTTTATTTTACTTTTATGTTTTTGATTTTATATTTATTTATATTCTCTCAGATTTTAAAATGTTTAGTTGGTGTTGTATGTTGTATTTTAAGTTATCTTGGTGCTGGGTTTTCGTGCTGTATTACTGATATATTTAAACAATTTTCAAGGCCGTTTGTGTTTGGTCCAACATAATTAAGTCACCTAATTAATAATTATAATAAATGGTTTGATGCACGTGTGTATGTTATTGTATGTAATGTGGGGTTACTAGTTGTCGATATGACCTTGACCCAAATCATATAAATACTAACTGCCTGCCACTGGTTACCAGTTGCTAGCCAACGTTGGTACTGTAACCAATGGTTCTGTGACCGTCAAAAGTGAGCTTTGTTTCCAAAACTGCTAAGACCCGGTCTACAGCTGGTTCAACGAGCTACCGTTAGAAGGTTTTCGCCCGACTTAGTTTTTCTAGGTCCCTTACTTATTTAACTTCGCATCACCTCGTCTTTATTCCTTAGAAGCTTGTATTAATGGACACACATGGTAAGATAAGAACAACAAAAGGGTTTTATTTACTAATTTATTTCGTTTGTCAATTTAATTTTGTCCTAATTGTGCTCTACCTTCTTTCTGTCTTCTTCTCTCTGCTCTTCCTGGTCTTGCTCGAGACTTTGGTTTGAATGATAATTGTGCCGGACTAGCCGTGCTCTGGTAAGCTACGTAAGCTGGGGCAAACACCAACGGGTAGGTAACGGCCTGTCCCTCCTGACCCGCGGTTACGGCTACTTCCAATCCCCGTATCTGTACCTTCTGGGCTTGGTTTCAGGGCTCTTTCTTCCTACCAGCCCTTCTGTGCTGCATCGAGGGCGGCTTCGATCTTGATTAGAATTTCCATGGGTTCGGTGTTTAACTACCTCGGATGTTCGTGAATCCGGGTTTCCGCTTCGAGTTATGTTCTTCGTTTTATTTTGTACGGTTTCATTAGGTATTAGCGTTGTCATCATCAAGTTCTTAGAGATTATGCTACTGTATGCAACTCCATTGAGCATTTATACTTATCGTCAGTAGGTGTGCTGCCACGTGGCAGATGTTATCCGCGTGGTGAAATCTGATTCTTCGATGTTCTCTTCACTTCCTTCGTCATTTGGGTAGAGAAAAAACCAGTTGGAAATATTCCTAGCTGTTTCGATTCCATCACTGACCTGAGGGTGTGTCGAGTTCTTCAACACACAAACGGGTGATCGTTGGATTTTTCGTCTGACAATCGATTAATGCCTATCCATTTTCTAGAATGATCGATCTGTTTCCTTAGAGATCAATATATATTACTGGGCGTTTTATGAAATTTGTTGATTGGAATTGTTAGTTTTCTGCATTCCTCCACGAATTGCGTTTTAATTAGAATGCACTTAAGTGGATCTTCTCTCGACGTCTATGGAAACGAGGACTTAATTCTTGGGTGGGATCCTTTGTTGGCGAACGCTCGTCATTGTATTTCACTAGGTAATTTGTAATATTTTAAATTTTTTCATCCTTGGTTGTTTCTAGGAAGGCAAAGAGTAGCGGATATTTATCTTCTAGTCGATGAAATGAATTTTACGGATACTGTTATGGGTCAGATATAATCTGCCTGAATGTTTCAAATGTATTTACCAGAATGTTTTCCTATGCACAATTATGTTTTTTATGAATATCAATTCGATTTTTACCGTTGTTATTTTCTGGCATTTTTTTTTGTATCTAATTTAGCTTGAACGATAGAGGGCTATAATTAAGGCTTGTTTGGCTCCCTCGTAAAACTACACCCTAGACTACAGGTTCTATTATTTGTATTTTATCCATTATGAGGGATTTTTATATTGGATAATCATAGACGTCAGAAGTTTTTAGAAGTGTAGATGATTTGATATCGTATACTCATGGCTGTCACCGGTCATCATGAATTAATATCGTCTGTGTTTACTCCTTTTATCATAAAGTTTAGTAGTTTTAGGGTCGAATTCTCTCCTTAATAACAATTTAACTATGGGTAGATTTGATTCTACTATTTTATTTATCTTCCCATTAATCCTTGATCGTTATTGACCTAAGTTTTGCCCTCATCTCGGCATCCTACTTAACTTGGTTCGGTTCTCATCATACTATCTAATGGGTTCCACAATTACACGATGATTTTACAATAATTTCTAGGGCAAGCGACTATCCTCGGAAGATTTCTCTGTTAACTTTAGACCACTGTTATTTGAATCTCATTAAGTTCGCTATTAGTATATATTAATATAGATTATGGATTTGAAGTTCGATGCATCGATTTCCGCAAGTCCCGTTTCCTTTAACCCCAATTTGATCTTAGGACATTTTATATTTATATTAGATTTTAAGAGTGCCCACTGGACTACTCTGTGTCAAAATTTTAGCCGATAAGTAAAGATATTTTAGGTCGATTTTTCGGGAGAAGGTAGAAAGGTAGACAACCAAAAGATTGCCTCCCGATCTTCCCTCTACCCTTATGATGGTGAATGAATTGACGTTCGAGTCCGTCGTTTCCCACGGCTAGATCTCTCACGGGCACGAGCTGTTGGCGTACTTACACCGCACTTACACTGCTCGACTGTTTATGTCGTATTTTAATAACTTGTCGGTGTGTGGCTGTGGGCCGGAAAAATTTCGACGCGGAAAAGATTTCATATCATTTATAAAATATATTTATCAGATACCAATTTCGGTTCAATTTGTCATGCATAATCATCTCATACGCAATTAACATATGAGCAAGTCATTCTTGCTTACTTTGATAGATTCACGTCTTTGAATAGCGTTTCAGATAGAGTAAAAGTGCTTTTAAGTTTCAAAAACTGATTGTTTCGATTAAATTCGATCTTTTTGAGTGTTCAGGTTGTGAAAAACCGATTGAAATTATGTGAAAATGAATCGGTATATATACCTATTCTGTGACCCTAACCTTGCGTGTTAATTTTGATATATTAAAACAAACTTTGACCTTGGGAATTTCTCTGTATTTTCTAACTTTAATTTCTTAATTTTTAATTTATTTTGACAATTTATTCTTTTAGCAAATAATTGAATTATTTCTAATTCAAATTATTTTATTTTGGTTCCAATTTTCATGAACTCTTGTTTCTTTAATTAAATTGTCAATTTTTGGTCAAATTTTCCGTGTTATTTTTATGTTTGTTTCGTGCGGATCTTGTTGCATTCTGTTAATAGTTTTTATTTATTTTTATGTTTTTAATTTTATATTTTAATTATTTCTTTATCATATTTTGCATGGTTAGTTGGTGTTTTAGGGTCTGATTTTAAATCTGCTTGCTGTTACCGATTCATTTAAACAAACCTGTGTTTTGGCCCAACATAATTAAGCCAACATAAATCCTAAAAACATCATTGTCCGGATAAAATAAAATATGATACGATAAAATAATTGTCAAAATGAAACACAAAAAATAATTGTCCGATAACAAAAATTGTCTAAATCAAATCACATAGCTATTACTGTTATTTGTTCTTGCTGGGGATTAAATTGAGGCTCGGGCTTGGATTGGGTATTTAATGTAGGTTAAGCTTTTGAGGATTTGGTTTGGATTGGGTATTTGATTAAAATTATAATATATTAAATTCGATTTCCAGCGCATACATTCACCGGATATTTGCTAGGCCTCGTCCTGTAGTATTTATTCAGGACCAGTAGCGTACTTAGGGGGCGGCATTTTTTATATTTATAAAACCTTAGATTATACACATCAGTTCTATTATTTAAATATAAACATATAATTTAAATTGATCTAACTATAGTAAAAAAAACCATTGTTTTTACATTTTAAGCGCTTTGGAAAAATTCACATCTGAAGAAGAAAATAGTAAGACAAAATCAGATGCTGGAATATTACTAAATTCAATGCAATTTTTTTATTTTCTATGTTATCTTTATTTATGGGAACCCGTTCTTTTGGACATTAATAGCTCGCAAAAATACTTGCAAATAAAAGAGTTAAATGTCCATAAATTCTTTGCAAATATGTTCCATGGAACAAAGTGATGCGCTAATACAAAAAGCTATTATAGCAGTAAAAACGATTTGTGAAGAGTTTGAGATATCGACTGAGCGTCTAGTTAGAAGGGAAAAAATATGAGTGGAGAAAGTTTGCAAGATGTGGGGCTATGCTTAGAACAAGAAGTACGTGAGAAATGATTTTATCTATGGAAAAAATTATAAAGGAAATAAAACGCTTCGAGCAGTTGCATGTTCTTGAAAGAAAAATTGTTGTTAAGAATTTTTTAACAATTGCCAGCAATGTCGCTAGTTGCAAAAGGACCTTCTCAAAATTGAAGTTGATTAAAAATTATCCTCGTTCCCCAATAAATGATTTAAGAATACACAATCTTGCAATATTTGTCATAGAACAAGAAATTACAAATAACATATTTTTTCAGGGCATTATACACGGTTTTTCTGCTAAGAGTAAATTTCAAAAAGTGTATACATACAAACGTGTGTAGAATTTCATTGTTTATCCAAAAGAAATTGAAAATTATTTGTATAAATATGATATATAAAAAATATCAAACGTATTTTTTTGTAAATTAGGTATATGTTTTGTCACATAGGTGGCCTCCGTAAGTTTCTTTTTTATAATTTTGTTTTTTAAAAAAGTTGGATTAGTAGGTATATCAAAGTATGCCGCATAAAAACCGATTCAAAATCAGCATAAATTACATAGGGTAGTTTTTGCATAATTTTTTCTTATTTTGTGGTAAAGTTTAAACCTGCTTTAATATTCCAAAGACGCAACATATTTTTATCAGTCAATTTGCACACATAAAATCCTTGGTCACTCCATCAAGTCAGCAGAAAAAAGATTAAAATATTCTACAATAAGAAAAGTTTTTACAAACAGTTTAACACCGACAACAGCAATTTTCAACAGTAAAAAAAATATCAATTAAAATGTAATTATAATATAATCTCTTGAATTAAACCTTGAAATTATTGAACAATTAATACCAGAAATTAAAATATTAACATTATATTAATAAATTCCAATGCAGAATCAACATTTCACATGTAAAGATCATCAGTATCAATTTCTACTACGTCGTTTCCCAAGTCATTATCTTCTTTGTCTATAAAGAAAAATAACTATATAAATACTAGAATAATTACATGCTTACAATTTTCAATTAAATGTAAAGACATTTGAACAGCATCTATTAAAAACGGAACCTCCACTATTTCACTTGCTAAAAATTAATAATTATATATACACAAAAAGAATGAATAAAATACATTTGCTATAAGGATAATACAGTTTTTCAATCGGTGGATAATCATCACCAGTAGAATCTTTAACAATTTTATTCTTCAGAAGCTCGACTTTCTTAATTTTTCTATTACTTTTGACATTCGGCTTTTGTTTTAGGTCTGACACTTTTTTTATTAAATCATTTTGAGGAACTTTAAAATGATTTGAATTTATCTGAACCTCACGAAGAGGCATAGATCTGTGAATTATTGAATCTTCAATCATTTAAATTTATATTTTAATTTTAAGATAATTAAACAAATTTAAACTGAAATATTTAATTAACAGTAAAAAAATGTCTAGTTTTTAAAATTGAATATATAAAATTATGAAAATAGTTTAATTTAAAATATGATTTTAAATTAATCAAAAAACTTTTCAACTAAAAAACTAATTTAAAAATTGGTGTTTGTGTAATAAATTGACTAGAGACATGATATCTACTTGATTTCTGTAGAATATTAAAGTTAAATTTCGACTTAAAATGTGTTTGTTATGATAAATCACAATAAACTCAATTAAAATAGATTTAAATAAAAGATGTATTTATTTAATATTCCTTTGAATTATGTTTAATCGAAGTGGCATTAAATAGCATGTAAACAGCAAGAATTCAACTTTATTTTTTTAAAGAGACAAGAAAAACAGAAGTTAAAGATGAAAAATAACGAAATGCATACAAAACCAAAATTAAAAATAATATTTAGTGAAATTGCGAATTGAAATCTAAAATAAATACGGCAGCAAAAATTACACATAGGAAAATATACATTAAATTTTAATTTAAACTATAAATTGAAAATAAAAATACAATTTTTTAAAATTGTATTTTTTGTGTAACTAGATACAACCGGGGACTAAATTTAATGTGCGAGTAAAAATTAAATTTTGGATTTTAGCCATGAAAAAAAAGATAATACTTTGTTTTTGCTATCACATAGTGAAAAATTATTATAATTATCCCTTGCAAATTTAATATTATTAAGGGATAATGCGAGTCGAAAATTATCTTCTAAAACCCATGCACTAATTTATATTAAATTGTTCAAAGATAAAGATAAAAATTAAAAAAAGCTAATTTATGAAATACAATTGCAAATACAAATTTCCATTAAAAAACGAAACTGGAAATCAGAATACAAATACTAGAAGAGCCAGACGATTACCCGTGCTTCACTACGGCTATAATTTTCTAATTTACTAATGTTTTAATAAATTACTAAGTTTCATTTTTAACATTATTTATAATTAGCATAATATTAACCCCTTAACGCACATGCCCGAGCGTAACTCGAGTAAGTGTTACTGGCAAATTTGTGCATGCCCAAGAGAGACTGGGATATAAGAAATATAAAGTTTTGTTTAAGATTCACTAACGATTATATCTCGGGCAGTGAAATAAATTTATGACATAGGCCTATATATTCATTATCAATTATAAAAAAAAGATTTATTTTTGCCATTGTATCAAAAAATAGTGCGTTAAGGGGTTCATAGTTACAATATAAAATATATAGAGTTTGCCGTTTTGAAGTTTAATATTGTGTAGCAATACCATTGAATCTCTCTGTTTGCAACAAAATCGCGAGTAATTTAAACTAAGGGTATACAAAAACTCAACTGGATAGTGAATTGTTTTCTCTCCCACAGACTTCAATAATTCATTTTTTACCATTCTTTAGATGCTAACTTCATTAATAATGAATTGTTCATAATTACTGTCATGTCATTTGTATGGGTTAGAATCTTTAATGCTCAAGTTCTTAATTCCGGGTCAATTCTCTCAGTTAAAAAATTGAAATGTCTAACTTATTGAAATATCTAACTACACTAAAATCATAGGAAGATTGTTCTTTTTGGTCGTAGTTAACATTAGTATTTATCTGACATAAAGTTTTTTTTATATATTTATATTCAAATTGCAGTAGTACAAATAAAAAAATTTTGCTGTGACATCGCGATACTATTGAAAATAATGCAAAAAATAGTTGGGAAAATTTTGGTGTCAGTTCACATTACAATTTAAATAAAATTTCCCGTGGGCCGCACTTTTTTGCTTATTGGGTCGCAGTTTGTACACCCATTCCTTAATATCTGGTTTAAGACATTCCTTCATAAGATTTATCCAAGTCGATTTCATTTTTGTTTATAATAAAATCGCCTTGAAAATTTACATATTTTTTGGGATATAAAATCTAATAAGATTCACTATAGATTTTAAAAAAAAAATATATCATAAATTATACTATAAGCGAAGGTATTTAACTAAAATGAAAAATTACGAAATCTCAAAGTTATCTCAATTTGAAAAATTTTATACGTTAATGACAGTGAAATAAATGTTTTCAACAACAGTCTTCCATGGAAATAATTGACAATGGGCGGGCAAATAAATACTATACGGCATTTGTAACGTCAAATTTCCACCATTTACATTAAAATAAATGTTGCACTTTATATGGAGCTATCGAAAAAATCTCTTTAGTTTGCAGCTTTGGCACCAAAGGTACGTTCCTAGATTCAGCGGTTTAGGCTATGCGAACAGCAAAAGTTGGCAAACAAACCCAGCCACAAACACATTTAGAGTTTTATATATTAAATATATATAATCAAAAGAAACTATGACCAATCCAGACTTAAGTTTTTCCATTAAGGATTCTGAACACGAAAGGTTAAAGTTTATCACAATTTATAAATCTGCTGACCTGTAAGCTTTTGTGTTATAGTTTGTCGATCTCCATTTTTTTTGTAAATTCCAAATGATTTACATGACTGATTTAATCTAAAAAAATGTACCCAAACTTTAATCTTGGAATAATTTCAAAATCTATTCAAAATATCAATTCTTTAAACATTTAAAAACTTTTACATAATTAGACTCCTGATAAGATGCTCTTCGAAATAATTTTTCTTTAAGTGTTAAGTTAATATAAAAAGTTATATATCATTCGAATTTTAATGAGGTGCTCTTTAAATTAGTACATAAATTATTTAAAAAACATTGATTTTTAATTTTTACACAGGAGCACTTGGAATTTTTTACAGATGATCAAACAGTATTTCAACTATTATTACATCATTGATATTATAATTATTTGTACTACAAAGTCCAATATTTGGTTTTGATAAATATAAATTTTATAAAAAGTTTTGAAATAATATCCTTGAAGGGTAAATATTTTCAATTTATTTTCCTTTCAACTCTGAACCTTTATATAAACAATATTTGTAAAACATTGATTTAAATGGATTTACAAAATGAAGCTGTTTATCAAACTGTCGGATCTAGTGGTAGTGGTAAAACGCTTTTTGTGTATAAATTGTTGCAATCTCATTTGTTTGTTGAATAATTTAACAAAATATATTTTCATCGATGTTCAGATACTGAAAACGGGTTGATTTAATCGGAATTTTGTTAAGTTCGAATGAAAATCATAAAGGATTTGATAAAGATTAGTTGGGTATTACGAAAAAAGCACAGTAAATCCATAAAACACCAAAATGATAAAAGTGCGACATTAATTAAAAAATTTACAAAAATTCGAAAGTAATATTGATCGGGGAAATTGGTATGGTTGAATGCCAAATTGAGAGACGAGTCCAGAAATAATAATAAAAATTTAGTGTGGGGTCCCTAGAAAATAATATATAAGACAAAAAAACAAATTAATATATAAAATTAATTATTAATGGGAAGCCCGAGGCAATGGGAAACCCGAGAGATGAGGAAAACCCGGCGTGTAGACGGAATAATATAAAAGGGTAAATTGTCCTAAACAATATTAAATGGGCGCCACTGATCTATGGAGAGGTAATTATTTCCTAATTTGTAATTTAGTAATGTAGCAAATGTTGTTGACAATTGTTGACAAGAGAAAACAGTCTGAGCAGGAGTATAAAAGGAAAACACGAAATGGCCTGTAGTTGAAGCAAGCGAGTAGTCTAGTAAGGTCAGTAAAAGAGTCTAAACCAAAATAAAGTCAAAAGTTGTCTATCAGAAAAGGTGATTATCCATTGGATAACCTACCTTAAGATAATCAAATTTATTCGGTGGTTGAAAGGTGCAAATAAATCACAAAATCGTAATTACAAAACGTTGAAATAAATCGGACTGAGTTGTAACTGTGGTAAAGTGCAAATAAAATTATTCTGTGTTGGGTTTGCTTATTTAATTCGAAAAAGACACGAGGAGTCAGAGGGAACCGACTTTCAATAATAATAACCCAACATTTTGATGAGCCTGATGTGATCTAAAGTCGGCTGAGAAAAGTGCTGCAAATAATTGAATTATTTAAAAAGAGAAAAACTGAAAAAACGAGTGTCAAAGTAAAAATAAACTGAAAAGAGTATAAATTATTGAATTAAAAGAAAATTTTCAAATTATTGAAAAACCTTCGTGATTCATTGCGACAGAATTTATTACCCTGGAATTATTGTGTTATTATGTGTTAATGTTATTATTATAATTTTTTTATGTTCAAACTAAATTAGCCGTCGGCTATTATTATTATAATTATTATCATATTATTATTATTATCATAATGGTTATTTATTATTTATATTATTCTTGATTAATCATATCGTAGGCAGAATAAAAACATTATATGACATTAATTCGAATGTCTTCAAAACAAAATCGCAATTTTATCTTGTGTTTATTGGATATGTTATATCTATATTTACGAAAGACATTTTTAACAAATTATTTCTTTTAACTAATAAAAATTAATGTAAAATAAGCATAAAAAAAGCATTGTTCTTTGATAATATAAATTAAAATAAAACAAAATACCAAAATCTTTTTAACCTATTTATCATATTATACCCGAAAAGAAATAAAAACATTAAGATAATATGATTAGGAAGTATCAAAAAAAATTTTAAATTTTGATTTTTTGAAGATATTATTCACTTTATTATTATTATTATTATTATTTTTACAATATTTTATTAAAAGTTTTTATTATTATTACAATTTATTATTATTATTATTTTATAATCCAAATAAAAAATTAAATCAACTAAAAACTCAATATATATAAATCAACCTAAAAACAGTAATAAAATACCATAATCAAAATTTTTCAACTAAGACAAAATATTTACAAGTTTTTATTTTTTCAATATTCACAAAGATATATCAATAAATACCAATAACATTGTCAAATATATCATTGAATTGTTGATCTCGAACTGCTGGATCGGTTTCAGGCATTATTATATTACCACCTTAGAAAAATTTTTAAAGCCGAGGGGGAAGGGTGTGCTGGATGTGACATGTGCTGGAAGTGACACATCCAACTACTGAAACTGGCTAAAATTAGTGTTATAGATAAGAGTGTACCGTATTTACCCGTGTATAAACCGCAGACTATACCCGTTAATTTCCCCACCTATCATATATATGCCATCTAGATTACAAAAATTCCTACTTTATATTAAGGTAAGTTAAATTCGGTAGAATATATCCGAGTTTATATCCGAGTTTATATCCGAGTTTATATCCGAGAAAATACTGTATTTAAAAAGATTAATAACAAGATGCTTAATGAATTATTAGTAACATAGGATGACATTTTTATAAACCAAGAAGGACAAGAACTAATTTATTAATTCATGAAATCTTAACCTCGGGTAAGCCGATTGATATGAATCCAAGGCGACAACAATCTAATTTAATAAAAAAAATGAATAATAGTAAGATGGTCTAATACAAAATGTAAGTCACCATAGAACACTTATTTACTATGTGTGAAAAGAAGGGTAAAAATGACTTATGGATATGTTTGGACTTCTGAGGTCTTAATAATGTAACAGAACTACTAATATTTCTGATTCCAAATACCATTGAGCTACTAGATTCTTAAGGGAGAGCAAAATATTTTAGTACAATTGACTTCAGGAATGCTTGAATTGGATGAAAAATAAAAGCTTAAAATAGAATTTTCTACTAAAAGCAAACAATATTGTTTTAACTGAATGTCATTTGGAATCGCAGTGGCCCCAGCAACATTTCTAAAACTGATAAATATTGTATTAAGTGAAATTAACTTAAAATTAGCCATTGTATATTAAGATGACATTCTAATAATTTTCAAATGAATTAAATAAATACTTTTACAATATTGAATGTGTTTTCGAAAAGGTTAAACAAGCCAGATTAAAGATCAGCCATTGTAACGCCAATTTGTAAAAGACAAAGTGAAGTTCTTGGTGCAGGTAATAAGTAAAAATTGTTTGAAAGTTGACGAAGATAAAATTCTCGCGGCTAAAACTTTTTAAAGACCCAAATGTATAAAAACTAAGAAGCTTTATAGGATTCAAAAAAGTTCTAAATGTTTAGAAAATTTGTGTCGAAGTAAAGAAATTAATTTGGACAATTGAATGTAGAAAAGCATTTATGAAACTCAGAAAAATTAATAAATACTCCCATTTTAAAATTTCCTGGTTTCTCAATGCCATTAAAATGCCATTGACATTTTAAAAATGAATAAAAACCTTCAAAAAATATAAATTTAGTGAAAAGTATAACTTTTAACTTACCATTTATCCATGAAATTTGCTATTTCTGATGATAATTTATAAAGCTGGTGTATTTTTAGTAAATCTCAAAAGTAGTCAAGAATTACCGAAAGTTTATAAGACAAATTCAAGTTTTTAAACACCTTTTTCTTAGAAAATTAATTATAATTAATCCTTTCGTCTCAGTTTATTTATTTCAATTTATATTTTTTTACCATTTTTGATGTAGAGTTATGATTTTTCTTTTTTTTGAAAATAGACTCAAAATTTGCAATCATTTTCCAAACTACTTAATCAAATATGAAACAAAGGTTCAAATTGATCAAATTTTTAGGAAATGATACTGGCGCCGAATTAATAGTTAATAATTCTAACCACGGTAAGAAAACATCCTCCGAAGGCGGGATAACGCATAAAGGCGCATCAGAACCATGTTAAAAGTCATGTAGTCACTGAGTCTATAAATATATTAGAATTAAGAAATAAATGTTTGATCTAAAAAAGTGAATTTTATAATTGTCTCTATTTTAGCCAATTTAAATTTAGTGAAATTGTAAATATTATGGATTACATGCATTCATTAAAACTTTGAAGGGACAAAGCACAGTTTAATCGTTACACCTGATTCAGTTCATTAAAAACTTCTATAATAGAAGTTTTAATGAACAACCAATTACAATTATGATTAAGTTTATGAATTAGCCATTTTTAAAATGGCTGACAGGTAAATTTTTTAATAAAGTATATTTTAGGGCTTGGATTGTGATCTCGTATATTTATGAGATCATTATTCAAGCTCTTAAATAATACTTTTAATCATCATTTATTATAAATTTAGTTTTGATTAATTTTTTTAGGTTTTCTTTAGGAATTTATGCCAATTTATGTAAATTATTGGATAATTTATTTTCGGATAAATTATTGGATAAATTATTTTCGAATAAATGTAAGTCCGATTAATTGAAAACTAAAATTTACTAAAATAAAATTTATTATTAAAAAGTTTCTTTATTCGAATAAACTATTTCTCTGTTCCTTGGAAATTTGTTTTGGCTGCCATGTTTTTTAACTTTTGACAAATCCAAATTTTTGATAATTATTGATTTTGGAAATTTCCGTTAATTTCCCAAATTTATAAAAACCTTCCCCATTTTCAATGGTATTAATGATTTGGATTTTTTATATTTTATAAAATTTTTTTTTAAACTTAAGTTATCGGAAAATTAATGTTTTCCGTATTTTTTTAACTCCTCATTTGAAGGTTCTGGTTCCACTGCTCCTGGTAAATTGCAAATGAGGTAAAAAATAAATTTATTTTAATTACAAGTTAAAGGTTACATTGTTATTTCATCATCTCCTCAAAAACCTAGAGTTTCGATGGACATTTTTGAAATATCTGAAAAATTGTAAAAATATTAAATTGATTGAATTTCATGAAAAATCTTACGAAATTATTTCTTAATTTTCTCTACAACTCAAAGTAGAGTTATTGGTATTTTTTTCAAAAATTTTCGGCTTTAATTTAAAAAAAACTTGTCTAAAAAGTTACTAAAAATAGTTTTATATAAAGTTTTTATTGAACTGAACATTTCTACATTTTGAAAATTTGCATGCATTATTTACTATGTATTATGTGTTTATGTTTAATAATTTTCTTCAATTTTCTTCCTTCCTATAACATAAGTTTTTATTCAGTTGAACAAATTACATGCAGACACGGGTAAGTATGTATGTAACTATATTATAACATTATTGATTTTTTCATTTTATTATAGGAGTTTTTAATGAACTGAAACAGGTGTAAAGGAAAAGAATTTTAACTGTTATTATTGTAACCAAAAATAAATTTACCAATCAAAATAAAGACCAATTACAAAATTTATCCAATCAAATTGCAAAACACTCCAAAACATTTTGTGATCTTTGCCGCTTCGAAATTTACGATAAGTTCGTTATTTGAAAATTTTAATGAAAAACTCGAATTTATTCTTAGTCATGTGTTCATTCCTCACTGTATATGTACTTTATACCGGATGGAGGATGTATATGGTATCCCTAAGTGTTCGGGACAAATTCATTTGCCTGTTTTCAAAACCACATTCACGCTTATGGAATTCGACGAGCTTAATTCTGAACATTTCACTAAAGTTAACGACCAAAAGTCTTAATCTGAAAACTTATTTTTACAAAAGAATGTCAAATTCTCAAACTTTTGAGATGTTAGAATTGCTTCAAGTTTTTATAAATCTTTTGGATAGATCTAATATCACATATGTCGCATACGGAGGGACTCTTATTGGGATATATCGGCATCACGGGATGATCCCATGGGATGATGACATTGGTAAATTTTATAATTTTTATTTTAAAATTTAATAAAGATAAAATTTATGTTAAAAAAGTTCAAGCAGCCGATAAAATTTGATAAATTTATAAAAAATATTTTATTTTAAAAAGGAAATAAAATTAGCTAAAAATTGCGTAAAATATGAAAAAAATATAATAATACGTAATAGACAAATTTATAAACATTTCTAACTGTACAATTCTTTATGCTTTTGTCAGTTGATCTGTTTTTTTACTTTTAACATTTCATTTATTGTCATTATGACTACAGATTGAATCTTCTTTACTCAGTAACACAAAATTTAGGGACTACGTTTTTCAATAATTATTATAATAATGCCTGAAAAGCCAGTACCAAAAATTTGTGTTACAGGGAAAACCTTGATATATTGTCGTAATCAAAATAAAAGAAAGTTTAAAAATTACATTTTCATGCTTATAGTATTTTTGGGTCTTAATTCAATTGATAATATTAGCCAGTAGTTCGTACTCCATAAACTCTCTAAAATTTAAGAACACTCCCAATGTATATTTGTATTTAATGTTATATGTCACAAATTACACATACAAATTATCACAACCAAAAACCATATGCGCTATGACTACCCAATGAGTCCCACTGCGGCAGTTTGACTCTAAACTTTGATACAATAATTGTCTTTAATAATCTGAAGAAAGAAGAAGAATGAATACGATCGCATAAATGAAGCACTTTACACCATGATAATCGATTATAATAACCGATATCCGGTTACATATTGGCATAATATTGCTCACGTACTTAATATAAATGCTGTCTAACAGCCACTTTATTGCAAACCGTGTAAGTATAAAAACACTCTGACACTGAATAGGTCTACAATGTAAACCTTAGTGTAGACTCTACACCAAGGGACATTAAATTGAACCTAAATATACATTAGATTTAACCTTATATATGAAATAAAAGACTAACCTAAAACAAATGTGTCCTTGTATGTCATAGCCAAAATTAACATTACTTAAGACCTGGGTATTTTAGAATAAACCTTACACTATAGGAGGTTATGCCATGAGAAGAAACAAATATCTGTACACAATCTTGAATAACAAAATTTTGATAGTGAAAAGTACTAATTGTGAGGTGTTTTCAGCAGAGAATTGAATATTTTGGATAATTTGTCACTGTAATTTAAAATTAATTTAAATAATTAAAAAATAACATCAATTTTCTATCGGATTAGGTTGTAATGGGCAAAAATAAAATAATTTTAGGCTATGCAAATTAATTTAGGTGTGTATTCCAGAACATTAGGTAATCAAGGTGTGTTTGTACAACCACGTGACATAATAAGTGCGAATAATATTAGGTAATCGATGTGTATGGCATAATAAGTGTGTCTCCGGGTAGTGACTGACCAGTGAGTACGTGACATAATCGCGCGGTCACCTGGTAACAGTGGACAAAGGTAACAATTACTAGATAGCAACCGCGTGGACAGAGGTCAATCTACAGGTAGTAACAGCATGACAGAGGTCATATGTTACATCATATTACGTAAGCCTAGGGTGGGGGTTGAATCTGACGGGCAAACATCATACTACTCTCCATATCTTTCATATTTTGTTCGATATTCGTTTCAGTTAATGATAATTAAAAATCCAATTGCATTTATTTCGTGATTTACTAATTCTATTTTTCCAATATCTCAATTATGACTCAAACCTTTTTGAATTCCTTACTCAATTTCCTATTTTGTTTATCTTCAATTTCAATATTTTTATAATCAATTTTTTTTCATTTATATAGTTTATTTCAAGTGCATCGCTTTCGGAAAAACACCTCTAGTAATATAAAATTTCATTGTTTTCGAAATATTACCTAAATCAATATTTAGATTTAACTTTTCCATTACAATTATTTGACTATCATTCGTACATTTCACTTCTATATATGATTTCTGCATTTTTACACTTCCAAAAGCTGTGAATAAATCTATACTTCCAACATGATTATATTTATTTAGAAGAGGGGTGAGCAACCTTTTTAACTTACGGGCCAATTTAAATTTTAAAATTTTGTGGCGGGCCGAACCCATTAATAATTTACAAAGCTTTATATATACTAATAAACATTATAATATAAAAATACAAAAAAAAGTAAATTTTACAATAATAAATTTTAAAGAAACAAGCAAAGAACAAAAATACAAAATTTAAAAAAGTAAATATTTCATATAATTGTAAATGTATATAAATTTTAATGCAAAATAAAAACAAATTCTATTTTAAAAATGCTTGGCGGGCCGCAAAAAATATTTAAAGGGCCGCACGTTGCTCATCCCTGGTTTAGACTATGTTTAGAATTTTCTGATTTAATATTACACACATTGGTATTTTTATTGTTCTGTAGACGTGATCAATTCAAAATATATTTATTTTCATTTTAGTAATTATTGTTATTATAAATATTCATTTTAAGTAAATCATTTACACCTTTATCATTACTATTAAAAATTAAATTACATTTATTCGTATTCACATCATGCATGTGGTGGGTTTCTGGGTGTTGATATTTTGAACTATATGGTTGTTACCCAGACAACCCCATACAAATATTCTTTCGCTTACCACTCGGCACCCGTCGCTAAGCAACGTTGGAACTGTGTTCGAGTGGGTAGATCGTCCGCAAAAAGTGAGCGCCATTGCTAATGCTATAATTGACCGAACGATCCATGGGTCCAACGAGCTGCCGATAGAAGGCCTGTGCTCGATTTCGATTTTTAGGCCCCATTATTCTCCTATCTCATTCAAATGTTAACCAATACTCTCATATCCTTTATCTTTATGTCTATTCTCTTAATTCTTCTTATCGTTTACCGTGTTGATGATTATTCTTTGGCCTGTACACCCTTTGTTATGCTAAATATTCACACAGTATCTCTCTTACTCTTATCCCTATTATAACCACAATGTTCCCTTTTATGTATTATTGCTAGCCTTATCATCGAAACTATTATATGTATTACCTTTATTAATTGTTACTATTATTACCTTTATTATTATTTTATTACTGTAACTACCATTATATTTATTGTTATTACTACTATGATTATTACTACTATTATTATTATCATAATTATTATCATCATTACTACAAATACCATGATTATTATTATTATTATTATTATCATTATTATTATTATTATTATTATTATTATTATTATTATTATTATTATTATTATTATTATTATTAATATTATTATTATTATTATTATTATTATTATTATTATTATTATTATTATTATTATTATTATAATTATTATCAATATTATTATCAAATTTTTGTGTAGGGATTCGTCCTTATTCCTCAGCTTTAAGAAATATTTTTCTTATATAAAATTTTTAGCCGATCCATCTGTATTTTCCGTTTTTCGATAAAGTATTTTTGTTAATTCGGAAAATTTGAGCGCTTTTGTTTGACTATTTTCTATAAGTATTTTAATCATTTCGGAAAATTTGAGCAGCGTTACTTATTTTACAGTTTTTATGATAAATGTTTTAGCTATTTCCAAAAATTTGCACAGCGTTCTGCCCATATTTTCCGTTTCAATTTAACATAATTTATTTAATTCTTATTTAAAAACATTATTCTTCATGATTTTGGTCGTTCGGATTAATCTTTTTCCGATGGCTATTCATTTTAACTGTTGCAACGATTTCGCAATTTTCCCCACTACCCATTCCCTATCTTTGTCCTTAAGATCTATGTATGTTCATTTCATAATTAATGAGTGCCCACTGGACTACTCGGTGTTAGATATTTTGAGCCGATTGTTGTTAAAGATTTATGTCAATTTTACAGGAAACGGATGATGAAGGAGCAGCCAAAGGACTACTCCTTTACCTTCCAATTTATCCTATATACGGATAATATTGACGTTTCAGCTCCTGCGTTCATCACGATGGAGCCTTCACGGGCACGAAATCATTGGCGATAATACACGCACTTACACGATTTGCGATAGTGTGTTTTATTTTTCTATCTTGCGTTATGTTTTGGCTGTGGGCCACCAAAAAAAAATAATAGAAAAAATAAATTACCAGATGAATTAGGCAAAAGTCTCGACTCATAAACTGTATATTTGGCATTCATATAAACAAATTTTAAATCGTGCATCGATGCACATAAACCAAAATAACATAACTGTAGATTAATGATCTGAAAATATTGCTGCAAAATATAACTGTAGATTAACGATCTGAAAATATTGCTGCAAAACATAACTGTAGATTAACGATCTGAAAATATTGCTGCAAAACATAACTGTAGATTAACGATCTGAAAATATTGCTGCAAAACATAACTGCAGATTAATGATCTGAAAATATTGCTGCCAAGTAGTTGAAAAGCACACAGTAAAACAAGATAAAAAGTGTGCAACTTAATTTTGGTTGAAATTAATACTGCAAAGTAGTTGAAAATTTGTGAAAACACATCAGTATATATACCTATCATTTGACCTTAACCTTGCGTGTTAATTTTATTGCGATTAAACAAAATTCGACCTTGAAATTATTTGTGTTATCTAAATTAAATTTTTATTAATTTCTTAATTTAAATTGGTAATTTATTTTTAACATTTTTAATTAAATTTATTCAGTCAAAAATATTTTATTTTTATTCATTAATTTTTACTTTTATATAAATGGTCATTTTACGGTCAAATTTTCTTGTTATTATGTTATTTTTTTATGTAGATTTCGTGCGGTTCTTGATGCATTTTGTATTTATTTTATTTTACTTTTATGTTTTTTGATTTTATATTTATTTATATTCTCTCAGATTTTTAAAATGTTTAGTTGGTGTTGTATATTGTATTTTAAGTTATCTTGGTGCTGGGTTTTCGTGCTGTATTACTGATGCATTTAAACAATTCTCAAGGCTATTTGTGTGCTGGCCCAACACATGTATTTACAATCCCTCAAATCGCAATCATTCAAATCTTATATTACATGCGCTGATCACTTCTCCAGATGTCGAAGCAAATTGTTTTGAGTAATCTACTTCTATATATGGTTCATATTCCTCTCTTAAAGCAGAACTTCTGTTGATGAGCTTCTTAACACTGATGTTTAAAATGCTCATTCTTGTTATATTGAACATTTTAATTCATTCATTTCTATATATATATATTTTTCTATATATATATATATGAATTTAATATGATATAAATAAATTAAATGTGTAAAGATTCATATGCAAAATTAAAATTAAGAGTAAAATTAATTAAAAATTAATTAAATTCAAAAATCTTTTTGTGCATGTTAAAATACATGAACAGATAGTAAAAAAAGTTGAAGACGAATATAATAATTAAGAATTGGTGGCCTGCTAATATAAACTAATTAAGTAATTATTCAAAAACTTTTTGGGAACCTCAACATTATTATTATTATTAATATAAGGACTTTTTTGTTTTTCACCTCTGATTTCTTTATAAGTAACATAATAATAATAATAATATTATTATTATTTTTATTATTATTTAAGATATTCTTATTGATGGAAACCAGAAAGAACTCCTCAAATTAATAGCGAAAAATATTAGTGCTCCCCACAAATTGCTGAGTTACGACAATAAACCGACAGGTCATTGGAAATTTTATAACTTAAATAGTGCTACTATTAATGGTAAACCTTTCAAATACCCATACATAGACATCTTCTTCTTTCAGTACTCGTCCAATGGGACCATATATGATGAATCTTACCCGGAGTTCAACACAACTATATTAAGAATGTTTCCTCTTATTAAACGATTCTTCAATGGAATCTCAATAAATACACCATGCCAAATAAAACCAGTTTTAGAAAGTTTTTATGGGAATCTAGACAACTGCCACAGTCCATATTATAATCACAGTAAAGAGCATTACATAACTCATCATAGAAGCGTTAAATGCGAAAAATTGAAAAAGAAATACTCGTTTGTTGTGAGAAAAATATCAGAAAATTCTTCGAGAAAAACTATTGTTGAAACTCTAATAAAAAGGACCAAAATAATTCACAAACTTGTTTACTCGGTACCGAAACAATGTAACGGTAAAATGAAAATATTGAAGTCAGATATGAATGTATTTCTAATAAATGATTAATATAATTATATTAATTTTAACTTAATTTATTTATAATTAAATTTATACATTCAGTGTTCAATTTTGTTGATTCATTAAAACAAAATTGTTGTGGTTACATAAATTCAAATAAAATTTACAAAAATGTTTGCAAAACAATTAAAAGGTTAAAAGTAATTTGAAGCGAAAAAAGTATCGTCAGATGGCAAATGAAAAGATTAGTAAAAATATAATAATTTTAAATCGAATGTGATCTTTAGGCGATATTATTTAAAAATTACAAACTAATCAATTAATTTATGACATAAATCATGTAATTAAGAAAACGGCTGTTGTCATGCATGTCAAGCCTAAGTAAACAATAATTTCATTTATGGGAAGTTTTAGAGAGGAATAAATTTAAATAAATTTAATATGAAAGAGTCCCGAATAAAAAAATAAACTACATGAAAGTTGGCAGAATGGTCGAAGAAAAATTCAAGTAATCTTTAATTAACCTCAATTAGAGCGTCTAACGTAATTCATTGTTAAGCTGGGATGCGAGAAATTAGTTTTTGAGGTTGATAATTTTTATAAAATTTAATGATATTTGGTTCCAATTTCAAGAAATATAATCTTAGTGTTTTTTAATTAGAACGTAGAAGTGATCGTTTTCGAGAATCTTCGTTTTTTCTAAAAGATTTTCTAAGTCTAAAAACAAATTCAATGAATCTTCGTATGAGTCATCAACAAGGTTAAAGTAATTGAAACAAAAAAATCATAATAAAGCCCTTTAGTAAACAAAGATTTTTCGAAAATCTATCTATGTCCATTTAACAAAGCTCAATGGTAAACAAAAATTTGTATTCAAATTTTAAGCCATTTCTTAAATTTAAAAAAGATTAGTAAAACCATTTTCAACTAAATATGAAGATGAAAACCCTATAATCAAAACTCAAATTCATATCCACATCCGCTGAAACGTGTAACTCTTTTTGGTCCAAAATTCTTAAGAGGTTTGTTCAAAAGTCGAAAGGGAATTTTAAGGGAAACAAAATATAAATAAATAACCAGAATCGATCTTATTATGAAAACATAAAAATTATATTATTATTACCCTGCTCGTTAAAGATTTTTTTTATCAAAACCTCCAAGAGAGATCTAAAAATAATTAACATCAATCAATTTAAATGTAACAATTTCTAAAGATTGATTTTAAGAATCACAAAACTTGAATTAAATTAAAGAAAGTGCCAATAAATCATATATTATACTGCAATATATATCGACATTCACTTTCATCTTCAGGTAGATTCGAATTTGAATTAAATATAAAATTAAATTGCTTTATTGAAACAAATTTAATAATTAAATTTTAAAAATATATTATATTAAAAGATTTATAAATTCTGTTTTTTAAATCTAAATTCTTAAAATATCAATAAAACATCGATATCATTACTGATTCATAGTCAAACGATAAAAAATTCTCTAAGTTTTCTGAAATTCTCCTAGAATTTCTTCTTTTAAATCATATATTTTATAGGTAATAGGTTTAGTAATAATATAAATGAAATTTTATGAAAAAAAAATTATTATTATTAATGTGAATATCAATAAAACATCGATATCATTACTGATTCATAGACAAACAATAAAAAATTCTCTAAGTTTACTGTAATTCTCCTAGAATTTCTTCTCCTTTTAAATCATATATTTTATAGGTAATAGGTTTAGTATCATAGATTTTTTTTATTATAAAGATTTCTTTACTCCATGAATATGTTATTCCTTTTTCAAACTTATTTTTCCATTTGAATATTCTTACTCGATCACCCCCAAAATAGGCTAAAAACCCCCCAAATAAGCACGTTTTTTCGCATTACTTCAATTATTTTTATAAAGCGAAAAATAGGCCTCCGAAGGGTTAATTCTGCCCGTTTTAATTGATAAAATCAATTATTTGTTTTTATGGAAATACTTAATTATTTTAATATGAGTTATCGCGCGTTTCTAAAAATAGCAACAAACCCTAGGCAGACTTGGGCGCGGCTTGCCATTTATTACCGTTATGTGTGGCTGGATTTGGGTGTTTTACTTATAATTATAAATACCTATAATCCGGAAAAAAGCTTTTTCTGGGTCTATTTCCAAAATCTATTTATAGCAACATATTCTATTTATAATAATATACACCGTAACCATAGAAACACATACAGGAGATTCTGTTAAAAGTGTATGAAAATGAAGAAAATAATGAAAACTATGAAAATAATGAATTAAATGAGAAATTGAAGAAATTGAATAAAATGATTAATTAAATGAAAACTATGAAAATTGATGAGAATAATGAAAACTATGTAAATAATGATTTGGATGAAAATTGGGATATTAATGATTTAATTCAAAATGGATTAATGAATTATTAAATGGTATAAAAATTGAAATATGAAATCGAATCAAAAATATTGTGAAACATGTAATTTATATATGCATAAAAAATATATTTCTAGACATGTTAAAACAAAAAAACATTCAGAAAATCTTAAAAAAAACAAGATCTACAAAAATTAAGTTCTAAATTACCTGATTTTCCATGGTCTAAATATACCCCGTGAACATCATCCAAAATATAATTTTTTTGGTCAATTGGGCTCAAGTGAATTTTAAAAAGAACATGCTAGTGTTTACTAAATTCAAATTTAATAAATGTGACACCTTCAAATTGCGGGAAACTCCTAAAGCCTTCATTCACCAATTTATTAGAGAAATTTAATAAAGGAACTCGGGTAATGACCGATCTCAATGGTAAATTAAAGATGCATTCCAATCAATGTTTGAATCAAATCCAAATAGAATTCCTAATAAATTATATGTTGATAATGGTAAAGAATTCTGCAATAAATTATTCCAAGAGTTTTTATATGAAAAGGATATAAAAATCTATTCAACATTCAATCAACCAGATGAAAGAACACAAGGTTCATCACATAATCCTATTATAGAAGGATTCAATAGAACACTTAAAAACATAATGTATAAAAATTTACAGAAAGAGGAAATCGTATTGGAGTTGATTTAATTGATGATTTAATTTATTTTTATAATAATAAAATCCACCGATCGATAAAAACAAGTCCAACGGAAGCAAGTGAGAATCCTGATTTAATCAAAGAAATTACAAATGAAAATAATAATGCAAATGAATTTATGAATGAAAAACAAAAATTCAAAATTGGAGATCGAGTAAGAATATTCAAATGGAAAAATAAGTTTGAAAAAGGAATAACATATTTGTTGGACGCACAGGAGTTATTAAATTTCATTATTCCACTCGTTATACTGATGGGACTTTCATCATCACTGGCTAGGGAGAACTCCCAATGCGTCGCACGATTTTAATAACCATCATGTACCCGTGACCGAAATCACGTTGGTACCGTACACAATGGCCGAACGCCATTCGAGAAGGTGAGCGCCATTTCTAGCACTACTACTCGAAGGACGTTCGTCTTTCCCGAGTTGTTCGCTGCCGTTAGAAGGGCTTACGCTTTCGTATAGTGGTTCTCGTTGTGTGTTAATCCCCGGAGAGAAAATCTTGGATGGCCGTTAATTCCCACTTCCAGTTCACCAGAGTTTATCCCTTCTATCCACACCACACCTCTCTAGAATCAAATTACTGAGTCAATTCCACCGTGAAAACAAAACAACAGAGAAACATCATATTATCGATCAAGTAAATTTACAAAATCAGAAGAGTCTTGTTCACAATTACTAATAATAATTTAGCGGGGATGAAAAATTCACACTAGTCATTTAACTACCCCAGGCCAATTTCGCATTTGACCGTTAATCTTCTCCGTCGATATCTGTCGGGAAGTATTTTCTTTTCATTGGCCTGTAAGGGGGGGGACTCGAAAACGGGTTTTCTTCTCTCCGAGTCGAGGGACCCGCGATTTCTTGCGAAGCGGTGGTGTTAGGCACCTCGCCCGAGAGAATGGCGATGTCTTCTATTTCGAGTCCTAGCCCATCGAGAATTTGGGTGACCGGGAAGGGATCCGGGTCTTCGTCGGTCAGGTTAATATGAATCGACCGGGCAGGCGATTGGCAGATTATATTGGGAGCATAGAGAATGTCCGGATCGAACTCCGGAAACTCGAATTCCTGGTAAGGCGGAGGCGGACCGCTGATCGGACCAGAGGACTCGGTGGGTTCTAATTCGGTGAGTACCCCTTCCGCTTGTCGGCGTCGTTCGCGACGTCGCCGGTTTCGATTTGGTCGCCGGCGTGTCCGAGTTATGGCAGCACTCTCTGCGTCCCTAACGGGTGGTTGAGGGACAACAGGCTCGACAGACGGACTGAGAATCTCAGGGATTGGGTTCCTGGAGCCTGAGGATGTGGGCAGTTCATCTGAGACAGGAAGGTGGGAGGCTGGTATGATTTCTAATTGCCTGGCTCGGATACTTGCTGGGACACAAGCCTGGAGTTCGGTATCCGTAAACGCACGGCGGAGTGCGGTTGACTGCTCCTTGATGAGTAGTCGCTGAGTTCGGGATTCCGTAATTAGCTCATCTCGTGCTCGAGTGAGCCGCTCAATTCTTTGTCGTAACACTTTGACGACATCGGGCGGAGCCCACGTGCCCTTCATTCGTGCGTATTTGGCTTGGAGTACTTCGTGACTTTGCTTCAACTCTTCATACTGATGGCGGACAGCCACGATCGATGGGGGAAGTCGGGGTATTCTCGGCAACCCATTTAATTTAGTATTGTCGTTATTATCCATCCTACAAAATGAAAACAAAAAGAAAATGAAGTGAGGTTCTATGAGAGGTGAAGTGACGATAAAATGCGGAAACGTGGGTGAGAGCCGGACAGAAGTTTGATGGGGGAATTTTCGTTCTGCTAACCTCTTTGAACTTCGTTTAAAGGTGGCCCTCTACTATTTTGGGGACGGGGTTAATGTCTCTCCCATTCGTACTATTGTGATTCCCTCGTTGGTTTTTACGGGATCCACTATCATGTTTCAAATATTTTATTACCTACGAACCATTTATTATTAGTCGCGTTAATATTATTATTTTACTCATTCCATTCAGTTTTATCTGTCTATCAAAATTTTATTCAACTATTATTTACTTCATGCAGGCCCTTATCATTTGACCATTAATTATTTGGAAAAATTTTACTATTATTATTTGATTTATTTAGTCTTATTTCAGTTAATAATTATTGTTTGGTCGAGTCCTTGATCGTGTGACATATTTCATCGTCTAAAAATTTACTCTCCACGCACCGTCCAAGGGATCTCAAGCGGAAAATTTCTATAACTACTACAATTGGTTGACTATCTATGATGCTTGCTAGATATAACCTGCATTTGGCATTGAAAACCACGCATCTTTTATAGAGTGACAGTTAGATTTATTATCAAATCGGGGTTTATGTAATTTACAAGAAGTGGGAACCCGACTATAATTGAAGGAATCTCAGTGGAGTTAGATGAATATTACTCGTCCGAATCGGATCGGAACGTCCCTATAACGGGTCCAAAATCGACTTAAGTAGCGAGAAGAAAAGTCAGTATTTAAATACCTAGAGTGCATTCAGGCATGACCATTACTGGTTTATGTGAAGCGATTGTTATCGATTTATTTTAGATACATTATAACGCTGTGATCTTTATACCGTCAATGTCTCCTCGATTTAGGACTCTCAATTTAAGTTCACCGTTTAAGGTTCGACGTTTTTAAGTGCTATCACTCCCATAGGCTATATTTTCCTTATTTCACTCATTTTAGCTAATTTATGAATTTTCTTTTCACTGGGACCATGTGGTCATGGTACTTATTTATTTGACTATTCTTATGCTTACCCCTGCTACCCATTTCTTATTGAGATGTCCGAACGAAAAATGATTCGTATGATCCAATTGCGATCATTTCTAAATTCCCCCACTACTCTGTCGGCGCATCTTCCCTGATTTTACTTCGACTCGTTCCGGCCACTTTTCAGTAGCCGCCCCGAGTGTACAACGGCGCCCTGCGTAGCGGTCCTGTGCATTTATTCGCCAGACCCGACTGCGGACTGCCGAGGGGTCCACGAGGCATGACCCGCGAGCCCAACTAAGGGTTTTCACCCACTAGTTAGCCCGAGATCCGTCCCATGGACCTTCTATTTCGATACCGTATTATATAATAAATTGAAGGGGTCGGACTATAGATATGGATATAATTAATTAGCATGATAATTAAGCAACATAGAAGCGAATGAGACATTTAATTTTACAAAATTGTTACGATGTAAGCATATAAAATTAAAAAATTTACAAATAAACTCCTTACTTCCGAAAAGTTTTCAAGAATTTCTATGAGAGTAAACCGTTGTTAACAATTCGCATACAAGTTTAAAAGTTCTTAAAAGTCAAAAATTATGAAATTCATCACTGTATTTATACTATTTGTATGCATGTGTGCGACCAATAGGCGATTTTTCGCCATTTTTAGGGCTTTTTAATTATTTTATTACTTAAAGTTTATTTTTATTATTTTTTGTATATTTTTCTTTATTTTTTAGTATATAATTCAGTTTATGTTTGAATTTTATTTTTACTGTTATTTTTTGATAATATTATTTTTGCCCTTTCTTATTTATTTTCTGGTCGCCGCTTCTGCCTGTGTTTTTTCTAAACCTTATTTTGCAAGGTTTTGGCAGTTTATTTTTATTTTTAATATGTTTCCTTCTGTAGCTGTCTTGCTTTCTCATGATTTTTATTAGTTATTTGTTTTTATTTAATTTTGTTATATATTTATTTTGTTTTAATTAATATGTTTTTCATTAATTTTTAATATCTTGATGCGGTGCATGTTTGTGTGCAGTGATTCCTTCCATCTTTTTTACTTTTATTTTTTTTTTAAATTGTGGCTCTGAGCCCAACATATTCATGGAGTAAAGAAATCTTTATAATAAAAAAAATCTATGATACTAAACCTATTACCTATAAAATATATGATTTAAAAGGAGAAGAAATTCTAGGAGGATTACAGAAAACTAGTTTTTAAATTCTTCTGGTTTTTTATTAATAGCTCTTAGAAATAAATTTCTATCATCATTTTCATCGTTATTTTTTATTAATAAAGCATCAACTAATTCACCACCTTGATATTCATCATCAGTATCATAATAATCACCATTATAATATATTTTCCCACCTTTTGGATAAAGAAAAATTCCATTTCCAAAATATTTCTTTTTCTTTGTATTTACAAAATCAAATTCAATAACCATTTTATAATAATAAAAATGAATAATATTAAAAATGATGATAAAAAAGAATTTCAAATGAAATTAAAATCTATTATTGATTCAAATAAACCAAAACCTGTTAAATATAAATATAAAAAAGTATTTATTACCAAAGAAAAAATAAAACAAATAAATGATTTAGAAACTAAACAAGGTGGTATTCTTCCTTTAGCTGCATTATTAGCATTAATTTTTGGTGGAATAACTGCAGCATCTGCAGGAATTTCAACAGTTGTGAAAAATGCAAAAGAAGCTCAAAATTTGAATAATAAAAAGAAAAAGCAGAAACTAAATTTATTAAATCTAAAACAATTGAAGTAAATGGAAGTGATTATGGAATAAATGTGGATAAATTTCAATCAAAAGCACTTACAAAATATTTACGTAGTTTAGATAATGATTGTAAATTAAATGAACATTTAAAAATAATGGGGAAACAAAACCTAAAAATAGAAAAATCTGGGAAAGGAATATTTTTAAATCCAATTAATAATGAGAAAAATGGATGATATTCTTCCTATTTGGAATAATAATCTAACTAAATTTAATCATAATAAAACATTACAAAATTCATTTCGTTAGTTATTGGTTCATCAGGATGTGGTAAAGTGTTTTATTATTAAAAATGTTATTATACCCAAATTATTAAGATTATTATAATCTTATAATATTTAGTAAATCAATTCATCAACAAAAATTTCAATTATTATATCATGGATTTAAAAATCATTTATCGAAAACAACAATTCTACAAATATTTAAAAATCAAGATAAAATACCATAAGATATATCATTAAGTGATTTATGTGAATTTATTGAAAAATATGATACTAAAAATGAAATAAATGTAACAATGGGTAATAAATTTTCAGATATAATTCCATGTGAAGATCTTAATAAATCAAAAAAGAATTTAATTGTATTTGATGATTGCGTTAATGATAAAAACCAAGAAATAATGGAATCATATTTTACAAGAGGAAGACATACAAATTGTTGTATTTATTTATCCCAAAATTATTATGAACTTGATAGAAAATCAATTCGTGGGAATTCAAATTTTTTTCGAATTGAATAAAAAAGATCAAGATAATCTTTATAATGATTTATTTACAAATATTATAGATAGAACAGATTTTAATAATTATAAAAAACATTGGAGTAGTAGATATAACTATATTGCTTTAAATTCAGAAACAAAAGAAATAAATTTAAAAATTATCTAATAAAAATGGACCAAAATTCTAAAGTTATTGCTTCTAATCCTATTGATACAAATCTAAATAATACTAAATACTTGAAAAAATTACAAAAACCAAATGAAGTATGGAATGAAAATATTATTAATCAAAATAAAATATTTAGTTTCTTAGTTAATCAAAAAGAATAAACGAATCCACTTCCTGCTAAAATCCAGAGTTTCATATTGAATTTAAATAAAAACGTATATAGTATTAGAAAAAGCCAACCAATTCTAGCCGAAATTTTTATTCCTGAAGGAGATATAGAAGGAAGGAAATTACTTGTTCGTGATGTTATATTTATTCTTACATTTGAAGACAACAAGTTTTATATTTTCAATTCAAAAACTGGTAAAAAATATAAATTGACCCAGAATCTTAAAATATGTATTGAAGGTAATGCTTTTGGGTTTGTTAAACTTTTGTGGAATTAATGTCTAATGCTATGAGTCCTTAACTTGCTTATTTACAAGAATTGAAAATTTTAATTATATCTCCATCTTTACTTCCTATAGATCCTAAAAAACTAGAGAAATATGAGCTTCCAAATAATTAAATGAATAAAGAAATTTTAGAAGATATTTATCCTGTTTTTGTAGAGAAAAAATATCCAATATTATATAAAGATGATATTGAAGAACCTAATAAAGCAGTAATTGAATCTAAACCTAGTAAATCAAAAGAAATAAATAATCGTATAAATGAATTTTTATTAGAAAAGAAAAAATTAGATGAAAGATTAATAGATTATCAAAAAATCAAAGATCGATGGAAAAGAGCAGATTCAACAATTAAAATAACATGTATTTCAATAACTGGAGTTTTATCTAGTTCAGCAGCGATATTAAGTGGTATTGGAACAGTTGGAATAGCTCCATTTATATCAATAATTATTGCATCAATATTTGGTGGAACAAATGCTTTATATTTATTTTTATCAGAAAGTATTTCAATTGGTTTAACATAAAAAAAAAGATTTATAGAGAAGTATGTGAAGAATTATCATTAGGTATAAATAAATGATATTTATATCAACAAAAAGCATTATCTGATGGAATTTTAGGTACAAATGAAATCCAAAAATAAAATAAAATAATTAATGAAATAAATAATGGAATAAATAAAATTAAATTATTAAAAAATGATAAAATTGATTAAAAAATAAAAAAAGAATTAAAAGAAGAATATAAAAATAAATTAAGAAATATAATTTTTTAAGTTTATCAAATAATAATCTATCTTCTAAATAAAAATCATAATTAGAAATATAATAATGTGTAATACTAAAAAAATATTTACACTTCCTAAAATTATTAAAAAAAATATAAAAATACCGGGGATCATTATTTTATATGAATGAATATATGATTCTGAGGATTCTATGATTCTTATACCCTTACTTCCCATTGATCTATAAGAATCATTGCCAAATAGGGGGAATCATCATTTACGCCATTTAAAATTTCCATAATGAAGAAGCTGAGTTATTATAACGGAATATAATGCCGTTGCATCAAAATATTTTATTTCGGATGGATTGTTTATCGTCTCCAAAATATTTTTATAATCTTCTTCATCTTTAATTTCAAACATTACATCATCTCCACATCTTCCATAACATTGTTTAATATTATTTGTTTTTATTTTTCTTGATCCCATATTTGATGAAATTCCACCACGGATATTTTAA
Source organism: Schmidtea mediterranea (assembly GCA_022537955.1). Classification (NCBI taxonomy): domain Eukaryota; kingdom Metazoa; phylum Platyhelminthes; order Tricladida; family Dugesiidae; genus Schmidtea; species Schmidtea mediterranea. Next base: position 226,428,677 of record CM039680.1, read on the forward strand.
TTTATTAATAGAAACATATCCAAATCATTTATTAATTCTAATGATTGTTTTGTTTGATATAATAATACATCTTATTCCATTGATGGTAAAGATATGAAATAACCTGGTTCTAATAAAGATATAGAATGGAATTTTTCAAAACAATCTGCTAAAATATATACATCTAATTTTAAATATAAATCAGTATAATACCCATGATTCAGACAATTAAATTTTCTCCCAATTTCTTGTGCACTTTCATATTCATTTAATTTAATATTATTTTGATTTAAAATAGAATAAAATTTAGATATTGGTGGAAGTTCAGTTTCATTGAATCTTTCAAATGAATCAATATAATTATTTAAATAAATTCCTTTTTGTTTACATATTGAATCTTGACAAAATTTATTTGTTATTTTCAAATTTTCTAGTGATAAAGATTTTGAAACTTGTTCAAGACTCATTCCAAAAAATCTTAATGAATCTATAAATCTAAAAAACCATAATCAATACTAATATATGTTTCAATAGTTAACCAATTATATTAAATTTGTTTTTAGCTTAAGATGCTAAAGCTTTTATAAACATATGAATATCATAACCACTAAGATTATGAAAACCTATTGATATTTTTTTCTAGTTTTATACAATTAATATTACAACTTTTATGTGCTGCACCACGATAATTATATTGGGAAATGATCATGATAACGAACTTTATCATTATCTTTTTTATCGTTGCTAAATGATTATTTACACATTCAACAACTTTTTTTTTCAAATTCTAATTCTTGTTCTGGACTCATATTTAATTCATTATTATTATCATTAATTATTTCAAACATTTCATGTTCTAAATCATTAATTGTTACTACAAAATGATCTAAAACATTTAATCCTCTATGACTAATTTCACGAAAACCTATATGCTGATGGAATTTGTTCTGCAAATTTAATTGTATAAGAAATATTTTCTAAAAAACATTTTTTCTTATCAGTTTCAGTTTCATTTTCATTAAATATATAATTATATTTTGAATAATTTTCTTGTTCTAAAATATTTTCAATTTTTTCAATTATATTAGATTGTTCATTTATAGCTTCAAAATCACCATAAATAATTGCTAATGGTTTTAATAATTTTGAATATTATTCTGGTACGCCGGCATTTTTATTAATGCAGGTTGATTTTCTTTACAAAGTCGTTCATGTTTTAATTTCATATCTAATGATGAAGTATGATGAAATCATCTTTCACATGTAAAAATATTTCTTGAAGATTTAGAAAATTGTTGACTTGAAAATCCTTGGAAATTTTTTATCCAAACATAATGATATATATTAAAATTATTAATTATTAATAGATGAATAGTTTTTTCAATATGATCCATTGGAGAAATATATAATGGACAAATCTTCTTGTACTCAAACATTTATTCTTAAATTATTTAATTTCTCAAATTTTTCTATTTGATTAATTGAAAATTTATCTTTGATTAAATCAACATTATTATCAAGCCATATCAATTCATTTATAAATGGTTCATATTTTGTTACTAAATACGAATGATCTTTTTGTGGATGTAAAGCTGAAAGAATTGCCCATTGAAAACATTTATCATCATTATTTTGTACATTAATAATAAATTTACTTCTTATACTTCTAGGAGTTGGAATATATGATTTTGGCGAGAATGGATTGCTTTCCAAAAATGTAAATCTATTTTTCAAATGCAACTAAATTCATATCACTACATGAAATATAATTTGTTCTAATTTCTAATTCTTGTTCTAAACTTTTGTATATTTTATTTATTATATAATCATTTGGATTATTATATAAATAGAAAAATTTTGAAGAAACTGTAATATTCAAAGGATTATCATGTTTCTCTACACGATCATAAACAACATGTAAATCTTCACGAAATTTAATATATTTAAATTTATTTAAACCTTTATTCATAGATTCAATTATTTTATCTTTATTAAAGAATACATATTCTTAACCCCTTCTCTTTCCGATTGAGGCGAACCAACTTGTTCAATTAAACGAACTGCATCTAATGCTTTTTCTTCAATTTCTCTTTGATGTTTTTCATATTGTTTTTCTTCTGCTTCTCTTAATTCATCTTGTTTTTTAAAAATATTTTTCTTTTCCTTCTTCTTTGTATAAACAACGGTTTATACCTCTACATGCTTTATAATGAGATTTAAAACCAAAAATTAAAAATCTCCCTTCACATTTTTCACAGATTTTTGAATTTTTATTATTTAATTGATTTGTAATTTATAAATGTTTTTTACTTTTTTTATGAGATTTTAAACCTGTTTCTTTTTTAAATGATTGATTACAAGGTAAACAAAAATAATTTTGGGTACCTCTATTTTCTTGACTCTTTTACATTTTAAAATTTTAATTTTTGTAATATGATTTTATGTTTTTATATTTTGGAAGATGATGTTCACCGGGATATTTAGACCATGGAAAATCAGGTAATTTAGAACTTATCTTTTGTAGATGTCCTTGCTTTTTTAAAAGATTTTCTGAATGTTTTTTGTTTTAACATGTCTAGAAATATATTTTTTATGCATATATAAATTACACGTTTCACAATATTTTTGATTCGATTTCATATTTCAATTTTTATACCATTTAATAATTCATTAATCCATTTTGAATTAAATCATTAATATCCCAATTTTCATCCAAATCATTATTTACATAGTTTTCATTATTCTCATCAATTTTCATAGTTTTCATTTAATTAATCATTTTATTCAATTTCTTCAATTTCTCATTTAATTCATTATTTTCATAGTTTTCATTATTTTCTTCATTTTCATACACTTTTAACAGAATCTCCTGTATGTGTTTCTATGGTTACGGTGTATATTATTATAAATAGAATATGTTGCTATAAATAGATTTTGGAAATAGACCCAGAAAAAGCTTTTTATCCGGATTATAGGTATTTATAATTATAAGTAAAACACCCAAATCCAGCCACACATAACGGTAATAAATGGCAAGCCGCGCCCAAGTCTGCCTAGGGTTTGTTGCTATTTTTAGAAACGCGCGATAACTCATATTAAAATAATTAAGTATTTCCATAAAAAACAAATAATTGATTTTATCAATAAAAACGGGCAAAATTAACCCTTCGGAGGCCTATTTTTCGCTTTATAAAAATAATGGAAGTAATGCGAAAAAACGGGCATATTTGGGGGGTTTTTAGCCTATTTTGTGGTGGTGTGGCTGGATTTTGGTGTTACTTATATGACAAATCAATCGCGGTTTTCTTCATGTTACAATTTTTTTTTACTAAATATACACGTTTATAGAAATCTTTGAAATTTTAAGAAATAAAATTAAAGTTCATTAATTTAATTTATTTCAATAAAATTTCTGAAATAATATGATTACAAGAATTGTGAATTGTCGTAAAAATCTATGTAAATTGATAACCTAAACAAAACATTTTATAAGTTAATATATGGCGGGAAATATGCTTTGTGCATGTTTATTGCATGTGATTGGTCTTAAGGTTGGCATAAGAGATCGTATCTGATGAGAAGAGGTAAAAGGTCTTAAAATATCCAAAACATGACTATGTATATATTTATAATAAATCTTATTCATTCAAATGTTGCTGTATATGAATCACATACTCACATTATGCATGTATCTTTGGCTAATGGAGTCAGGGTTTGTTGTGGTAAACATACAATAGCTACATGATGTGGATAAAATTTTATACGACTCATCTAATATATAGAACTCTAAATATGTTTGTGAGGTTTGCAAGTGGGTTTGTTTACTACCTTTCACTGTTCGCATAGTTGAAAATATACAGGAACGTACCTTTGATACCAAAGCTGCAAACTAAAAAGAAATTTTTTTGATAGATCTATACAAAGTACAACATTTATTTGATTGTATATGGTGCAAATTTAACGTTTCAAATGCCAAATAATTCTTTTAGCCCGCCCATTGTCAATTATTTCATGGACGACTGTTTTTGAAAACATTTAATTCACTGTCATTGTAGAGGACGGAAAAATTAATTTTACATCAGTATACGGCTAATATATAGATATTAAAGGTGCTGCAATAAAACATTGAATTAAAAACATGCAAACTATAGAGGTAAACGAGCAGATTTATCTTTTAATTTAACCACCGGTTTGGAAGCACTTCGTTCATAATTTGACTAAAAAAAGATATCGTTTTCTAAGATTGTGGCATTCTTTTCATTGAGAAAATCTCGCACTAATCTACTGAAAACCTCTTTAGAATCAATTCTCTGCCATTTGCAAATGTTTCTTTGAGTATCTAATCACGAAAAATCACTGAAAGCCAAATTAGGACTATACATTTTGCTCGAAACTGACACAAAGTCATTTTTGGTAATTGCAACTGCATTCGGTGAGCTGTGATTTAGTGCCAGTAGTGGTAAAGATGTCTTGATTCCCAGGCTTCCGTAGATGTAGAAGCGATAGTCTATGATTCCCCGAATAAAGGGGGTCTTTATCATACGTTTTGTATCCAAAACACACACATGAGATGCCCTTGAATATAGTAGTTTTTGCGGTTCTTTTTCTGGAAACACACACTTACAATTTACTGTATATATATATATCTTTTAATAAATTGCTCTCAAAGAGAATGAAAACTGATACATAACTATAACTCTCCAAGGGATTCAAAATAAATCAAAATAATAAAATTTTCCATAGGTGTTTTTAAAATGTATTTTAAAATATTTTGTGTAAAATGTCTAGATTTATAGGAAATCTTTATTATGGTACCAGCATGCTCAATTTTATCCTTTTCGCGATTTAGTGAAAATAATATTAATTTTTAAATATACTTTGATCCTTTCTAAGAATATAAGAATTAAAAAATGAAAATCACGGCCTATGTGAATGTTTCCCACGTCATTTTCAATGCATTATTGAGAGTCTTTATCTCAGTATTCTATGAATTGGTGAAAGTCACGGAGGATTTTTGAAAAGATATGTCATTTTATATAGATACCAATGGAAATATGTTGGATTTATGAGAGAAAATGAATAAAACATAATATGTATTAATATGTACAAAATTATGTATTGTTTTTATATTCGTTAGACATAGTTATAAAAATAATAATCTTGATGCAGGTCAAAGGTTAGATTGCAAATCTTTTGAAATATTTACTGCACGTTGCTTTTCAGAGAATTGATAATCAACATAATTTGTTAGAAAAAACATTATTTGCTAGCAAACACCTGACTGCAATAAACCTTAATTCATCCTTGCCAAAATATGGGGAATCACCATTGGAGATACAACTTTACTTGACTGATAGTAATCGTTCCCTTAAAAGAAATATAAAGCTTCATTTATTTTATCCTTCAAATCATTTGATCAAAACATTACAGTGTCTCTATTAAGTAAATTAATCTTGATTTCCCCTTGCATATCATATAAAAGCTTCATTAAGGTAAAGGTCTAGTAAATTTATATAGAAATCATTTACAGCTGTAAGATAATGGTAAAAAATAGCCACAAACACTTCTGTAATCTTGAACTGGTTGGGCTTAAAAGTCCGTTATTGTAATTTAGATCTTGTGGTTTTTGTATTTATGAAGTTATTGGGATTATGCGAAAGTTTATAAAATAAAATTTAAAAATGAAAATTGTTACCAATTAATTAAATATGGAAAAATGTAAAAATTAATAATTTTCGAAAGGAAAAGTGATAACTTTTGACAATAAGTTTCATTATAATCAATATATCTATACCAGTGGCGTGCGGTCTATATGTGCAGGGTGTGCACTGCACACCCAGTTAAAATTATGCATGACAATAATTTTATCAACTATGTCTACCAATATTTATATTTTATATGGTACATATTATTTATAATATGTATTATTTATAACCAAATGTTTTAAAAATTCACTCATTCAAATATTTGCTTGTATTTCTGCAGTTCGTGCGGTACTAGGTGCTGCACAACGTAGCGCGTTCAAAAGCAATCGAACAGTCCAAGTATTGATATATAAACGCACTGCGCACTAGCAGAAAATCATGCTTTATATGCATGAGCTAATGGAGGAGCACAGCGTACTATAGCGTACTGAAGCGATTTTGCTTTTTTAATTGGCCATACGATTTTTCAGAATGTTAATGTTTAAATTTATATTTTGTAAAATGCTGTTTTCATGAAAATATAAAAAAATTCAATATATAAAGAGAAATACTTTAATGTGGTAAAAGTAAATAATTTCTGTGATGTATTATAAGTATAGAAATAATCGCTGAAAAACTATTTTGTTTTGTTAGACAAAAAAGAAACGAATTTTTAATTTTAACAGAAAAGTTTAAATTTTACCATTCATTGTATCTTACAGAGAAAGAGAATTTATAAATTATATCTGTAATTTGTATTACCACATCCCTGGTTTTGGTTTGAAAAATAGTCAAGATTTTTTTCGCAGTATATATGATTTCCAAATGTTAAAGAAAAATTAACAAATAAATATGATTTAATTCACTGACCGAACAACGAACAAGAAACAGTTCGTTCTTCGTTCTATTGCGCCAGCGTGCAGTGAAATCTTCTGCACATGCAATAGACGTTCGGTTTGTTAGCAAGATGCGACGACACACGCACATATAATCATACACCACACAACACAATATATCAGTTTTGCTAGTGCTGGTGCCTATAGTACTTTTCTCAAGTTTCGCTGGTTTAAATGAAAATAATAACATTAAAAAATATTTTAAAATTATAGTTATTATATCTTGATTGATAAATTAATTTAATTTGATACATTTGATACATCATTTCAGGTATAAATTTTATTTATTGTATTCTTTAAATTTAAATTCAAAATAAATAATCCATTTCAGAATGGAGAACCCAGATGTCTCAATAATTAAAGATTTATTGGAAAATCCATTTTCAAGACGATATGTTGCTACAAAAAACGAGTAGACCGGTGCCTGATATTTTTCTATCGCAAAACGTTAAGATTAAAGGACAACAGTATGTGCGGCATTTTCAAAAATCTATCTATGAAAAATTTAAATGGTTAATCAGCTGTAGGGAATTAAATAAGTTGTTCTGTTGGCCATGTTTACTTTTTGTTGTAAATGAAAAAGATAAGAACATTTGGATAAAACAAGGCTACAGTGATTTAAATCATTTTCACGAAGCTGCAAAGAAACATGAAAGGACACAATCTCACATAAATGCCGTAATACAATTAAAAGCATTTGGTACTGTCAGAATAGATTTAATGTTAGATCAACAAAAGGCTTCGTCGATTGTTCAACACAATGAAAAAGTAACAAGAAATAGAAATATTCTTAAGAGATTAATAGATGTAGTTTGTTACTTAGCAAAACAAGAAGAGGCATTTCGTGGACACAATGAGAATATAAATTCCTTTAATCGAGGAAATTATCTAGAATTAGTAACTTTAATTAGTAAATATGATGACCTTTTAGCAAATCATCTAAGAACCGCGACTGTATTTTCTGGAACCTCTAATAGAATACAAAATGATATTATTGCATCGATTAAAAATATTTTGATTTCCGAAATTAGAAATGAGGTAAAAGAAACGCCATTCGTTTCTATTATGCTGGATGAAACGTCTGACATATCTCACAAATCGCAATTATCGGTTGTGCTACGATATGTTAATTATGGTGTACCAGTGGAAAGATTTTTGTTTTTCAAAGATGTTAGTGGTGACCGTTCAGCAGAAGCTTTGTGTAATGTTGTGCAAGAAACGATTTTGAGTTAAGGATGTGAAAATAAACTGATTGCTCAAACGTACGATGGAGCGGCAGTCATGGCAGGAGCTTTGAATGGGACGCAGAAAAAAGTCAAAGACATTTTTCCAGAAGCTATGTTCGTGCATTGTTGCGCACATGTACTTAATTTAGTTCTGTCACAATCTTTATTGTTTATAAAAGATTGTAAATTATTTTTTGCAACAATTTCTGGCATAGCGTCATTTTTTTCGGTGTCTACAAAAAGAAATCATGTTTTAAATGAAACTATTAAAAGAAAATTTCCAAAATTAGCTGCAACACGTTGGAATTATTGATCTCTCTTGGTAAATACCATAAAAAGCGAAAGGCAAGGCTTATCGGAATTATTTGAAAATATTATTGAGAATCCACAGAAGGCTGGGACAGCGACACAATTAATATTGCAAAGGGTTATCATATGTTTTTTGAAGAATTTAATAGTAATTTTATCCTAAATATTTTTGCCAAAGTGTTTAGTTATACCGATGTTTTGTTTTATATTCTACAAAAAACTAACGTAGATATAGCATATTCTACTCAAAAAGTAGAGGAAGTAAAAAACGCAATTCGAAATATGCGAAATGATGTTGCATTTATTAAAGTCTATGAAGAGACTATTTCTGTTGTGGGTCCCCCAAATTTAAAGAAACGTCGTGTAAATTTACAGAACTCAAGTGTAGACCAACATTTTAAAAGTTTATATTACGAAATAATGGACACTATATTTTGCCAGTTAGATATTCGTTTTAAAAAAATAAGTTCGCTCAAATTTTTTGAATTATTGAATTTCAGCTTTTTTAAGAAATATCAAAGTAAATTTCCGGATGAATGTCTTAATTCGTTAAAGAACGCGTATGCAAAACATTTCGATTTTGTAAAGCTAACAAATGAATTATGCGTTCTGTATCGTAGTGAATCATATCATGAAATGAATTTAGCGAAACTTATTCAGCATATACTGGTAAATGATTTGACAGATACCCTAAGCGAAGTAAATAAATTGGCGCACTTAATTTGTACTATTCCATTTTCAACTGCTTTAGTGGAGAGATCATTTTCAGCATTGAAAAGAGTAAAAAATTATGCACGGAATACAATGAGCCAGGATAGATTAATCAATTTATCTGTAATAACAATAGAAAAAAAATGTTACACCTATTACAATCAAAACCAGAGTTTTATGATCATGTAATTGATGATTTTTTTAAAAATACAGATAGGCATATGGATTTTGTGTACAAATAAAAAATTTATAGTAAAAACGTTTTTAATGTATATTTTTATGGTTTTATTATTATGCTTACTATTATCGTTGCTCTCTGCACACCCTGCATGGAAACCCATCGCACGCCACTGATCTATACTTATTTAATAAATACCAGTTTCAATCCTTAAAATAAGTACCAAAGCAAATAAAATTCCTCATTTTTGAATTACCGTGAAATATAATAATCATAATGAATGAATATAAATATATATCTGATTCATATAATTTTTGGATTGATTTAAAATAATCAAAGCTTATTGAGTCCGTGACATAAATTCGTTTTTTACATGTTTATATGATAATCGAATATTTTTATTATTATTGTTTTAATATTATTAAAAAAAAGTACACATCAAAACGATATGGTGTTAATTTTTTACCAACTAATTGATGCAGTACTTAAAAAAATTAAAAATTACTTCTATGAAAGAGCAACCAAGTAATCGCTCTCTTACACTTAGTAAAGCAGGTTTATTTGATTTCTACTCTATTTAACCATTTTTCAATTTGTTATCATTGTTTGATGTTCGAACGGAACAAGTTAGGTGTAAAAAAACACTCGCAAAATCATTTGTTACTGAACAATTTAGTTCACATAAAAGCAATAAATATTCAGCTGATAGTCTGGAATTAATTGCACCAATGCGAGAAGTTTTCCTGAAATATTTTCATCTACATGATGACCTCATTGTTTCTAGCTTCTATGATCCAAGGCTATGAATATTAATGATTGGCATGTAGTTAATCGAAAATGTAGACAATAACATTGAAGCGTTGCGACTCAAAATGTTTACCTTCAATTATGATATTTGATTTTGCAAATTCAAATTTAATAGAATTTTCGGTATCTTAATATCATGTCATAAGACTTGATATTTAATTTGTTCGAACTTTTTTTGTAATTATATTCTAAATTAAATTTACTGAAAATAATAAAATTAAAAATTTGTTTATGTATATCAATCAAAGTTAAAGTTTTTAAATTAATAATTCAATATTTTACAGAACTGTTGCGTGATTTTTATCAAGTACTATAACTTATTTCTTTAAACTCAAAATTTTCAACTTTGGATTAAATTATTAACGGAATTGTTAAATACTAAATTTTAAGTTTATAAATGGCTACAGACAATAATAACGTGAAATTTTCTATTTCTGATTTCATTAAAATAGAAAAAATTGGCGAAGGTTTTATTTTTAAATCGATTATTTATTGAAGTTATTAAATAACAAAGGCACTTATGGAGTTGTATATAAGGGAAAAAATAAGAAGACTGGAGATTTTGCTGCCTTGAAAAAGATTCGATTGGAAAACGATGAAGATGGGGTTCCATCGACAGCGATTCGTGAAATATCCCTCCTTAAAGAATTGATTCATCCAAATATTGTCACGTATGGAGCAAAATAATTTTTGTCTTGCTTATCTTGCTTGGTTATCTAACCTATTCCAGATTGAAACAAAGCATGATGCAAGATGGGAAATTATTTCTCGTATTTGAGTATTTGAATATGGATTTACGCCGGTATCTTGACAATCTGCAATGCAGCATGGATCCAATGGTAATCAAATGTTTCGTTTATCAAATACTACAGGGATTGTTGTTCTGTCATTTGCGACGAGTTATTCATCGAGATTTGAAACCACAAAATCTACTCGTCGACGCTACCGGCACAATAATCAAATTGGCCGACTTTGGTCTGGCTCGAACATTCGGTGTGCCGGTGAAAGCTCTGACACACGAAGTGAAAATTCTTAAACTGAAATTACTAATCGATCTAATCTGGAAACATCTAACTCAGGTCGTTACGTTGTGGTATCGAGCACCGGAAATTTTGATGGGCTCCAAACGCTATTCTTGCGCGGTTGACGTTTGGTCTGTGGCGTGCATTTTCGCTGAAATGGCAACAACTAAGCCGCTGTTTCGGGGTGACTCGGAAATCGATCAGATCTTCAAGATATTTCATTTGCTGGGCACGCCGACCGAGAACCACTGGCCCGGAGTCAGCCACTTGTCGAGCTGGAATTCAATGCTGCCGTTGTGGACAACCAGTCGATTGTGTTCCCATTTTAAGGATTTCATGTCGCCCGACGGCCTGGATTTGATATCGGTTAATTATTGATTTTATTGTACCGAATCCCCAATATTCACACCTCTGATTACATCACAGCAGGATCATCTGCCCCGGACACAAACTCACTGATATATCAAAATTAAATAGCGGCATTATATCATATAATTAACATGTTATGTAATTATCGATCCTTTATTGTTACACAATAAATATGCATTACATAATGATCTATATATTGCATAATTATCCGTATTTGGTGGGTTTGGTTGGCAGTTAAACTGTTACGGTATGCGATGTACCACAACTATTACATCATAGGTTACATTACAGCCGTTATACAATTTCATTTATAACATATGTTACGTCATAACTCATGTTATACATCTGTTACGTCACATGCCACATTATATCTGTTGCACACAGTATGTGCTTGGCGTATTATGTAATGACTGATTATTGATCGATTTGCTTGTGTGGTTATTATGTCACGGCATTTGTTTGATCGGTTACGCAATGACTGATATTTGACTTATTAGCAATGATTCCATTTCAGGCGAATATGCAGTTATAGAGGTTTCATCTAACGAATTACTATTGACTTCTGACGGATTACGTAATGACTGTTACGTAATGGATTATTCAATGATTGACAGTTACTCAAGGTGTGACGCAACAATTGTATATTGGGTAATTGTGTAATCGATTACCTTTCTGACTCAGACTGAAACATTATTGTATGAATTATTACACAGCAGTCTCCCTTATTCATATTTCGTAATTGCTGACATATTACTTGCTGCCTATCGATTTCCTTACGACTTATTTGACTATTATGTAATCTCTAATATATTGAGTAATAATTATTAACATCCGGTTCTATTGCATAACGCTTTATATTCATTTCATTATGCAACCGTCGACATCTCAGCATATTATGTGAAGATTGGTTTTTACATATTACCCAATAATTCCCTCTTGGCTTATCATACAGTGGCTAGCACTTCACCGTTTTACTGACGGATTTACATTCCCATTACTTTGTAATGTTCAACATATTGCGTAACAACCTATATTATTATGTAATAAATGATAACTTCCACATTTTTGTGCAATTAACCTCTTGTTATGCAGTAATTTCACAATTAATGATTATGAGATCAGGTATGTCATGACGGATCAGTCGCAGGTTATGTGTTATTACGTAATATCAGTAGATTACTATTACATAACCACGTAAACAATAGCTACTACGTAGTATAATTGGATCTGACTGGGACACATCCTACTACTCATCACCATTAACAACCAACAGTCTTCAATTCGTCTGCTTTCACAATGAATGATTATTTGCCATAAATTTTCTCCGCGTGTTTATTAGGTCATCAAAAGTGGGATGGGGCTTTGAACCCTGTGATGTACACCTCATATCAATATTCAATAACAAGCGCTTCAATCAAAACACAAAGAGAAATTTAATTTAAAATCTCATAATTTGTCAGTAGTATTCACATATGTTTGTGTTACTGACAAATAATAATCCAGCAATCGAAATTATTAATCCATATTACTGGCCGGCAAGCAAGGAAACATAAATAATTCAATTTTGATGAAGAGATTTCCTATAAAAAGAGCTCTAAGCAATATCAAAACGCCATCTCCATATGAGTACCTGGGTCAAGATCCAGTAAATTCATGCGATCGTATTGACAAAATATGAAAGATACTAAAGTGTAATATTAATAAAAATTGCTTGTGTTGAGTCATTCCCGGAGCCATATTATTAAATATCCTCTCGAATCATGTAAAATAACCAACCAACTGTAAAATACTGATCTTGGTATAAGAAATCAATTCTCAAATTCAATCAAATTGATCAAGTCACAATTATAAAGATGATGTAATAATGTTAAGGGAAAGAAATTGTCAAAAATGAAAAATACGTAATACCAAAAATATAGTCAGCCGAAATAGTAATTTAAAAGGAATGATATTTGATCATTTAAGTACAAATAGGCATGTCAAATGAATACCAGAACGGAATAAAGGACATGCAAATAAAACATACAAAGTGAATATCATCGATATTAATATTTATCGATAATAACATGCCTGAGAAGATGTCATTATTAAAACCGATTGTGGAACTGCTGGTATCGACACCTGTGAAGTTTCTGTTGCTCAATATAAAAACCAGATTAAAATTTATAGAAGTAGAGACAGGCAAAAACTGAAAATACAGAAAATGAATCATTGCTTAGAGAAACAAGAGAATAAATAAATCTTATCGAGTATCTCGCAATCATTTGTATAAGAAATTGGTTCGGTTCCACTCAATAGTGTCAAATGACAAAAACCCAACACAAAACAAACTACCAATTGTGACAACGTTTGACTGCTCCACCGGAAATCAATTTGGTTACGTTAAGTCAGGTAACTCAATGGCCAATCGCGTTTTAGTACAAAACACAATTACAATTCTAATCTCGACTGTATTAGGTTTTGGTCTTCTTGATTCTTTACAAACTATAAACTTAGTTTAATTTCCATCGATCATCTCGTAACCAGTCTTTCTGCAGTTCTCTTTTCATATCCTTCATGCACTGAATCTAGTTGGTGTCGAGTAATTGAGGAGTAATTGTCTTTACAATAATCTTTTTTGTCCACTCTCTAGACCTCTGGATCGTGACAATTTATCTACATCAAAACATTGAATATTCAGGGTTCGTATACTGTCCGGCACTCTAAACAACTCAGGGTTTCTACACTAGTAGGGTTTTACACTGACTTGGGTTTGTTATTAATGAATTGGTTGGTTTAAATTCCCCTATAACTTTCTCTAAGGAACGTCACCCGTTTCGCCTTGATGATAAAAATTTTCAATTTTTTAATAAATTTTAAATAATGTTTATGCTTTTATTATTTTTAAAATTAAAATTAATCAATAAAATCAATATAAAATATAAAACAAATAATTGTTTACCATTTTATAAAATCAATAAATAATTATTGTAATCACTTGAAAAAGACTGCCAAAAATTTGTGAATATCAATAAATCATCGATATCATTAATAATTAATAATCAAAAGAAACATTTTAATGCTATTGAAAAATGAAAAGAAATCAGAGGTGAAAAACAAAAGAAGTTCTTATAATATTATTTTTGGTGTTTTTATTGATTTTTAATCTTGCTTTTATTTTCGTTTTGTACTTTCCGATTTTAATTCCAACTAAATAGTAAATAAATTGTTGGTGAAAATAAATAAGCATTTATCATGCAATGAAAATATATCCACCAACAATCGAACCTTTTCATTATCCCTTTGAAGAAATTGAAATTAAACATCGAAAACTGTTGTTTGTCAATATTTCAATATTTCTTCACTTTCACTA